>CAUYQV010001236.1:0-25090 GCA_963574575.1 Galagoides demidoff
ATAGAAGAAAACATTCGCAAACTATTCGAACAAATTCAACAGGGGCCAATGTCCAGAATTCACAAGGAACTCAAACATCTCAACAAAAAAATCAATACCCACTAAAAAGTAGGCAAAAACATGGAACGACATTTTTGAAAATACACATAAATGGCCAACAAGCATATGGAAAAAACTCTCAACATTACTAATCATATGAGAAATGCAATTTTAAAAACTTCTGTGAGATAACATTGTACATCAGCCAAAATGGCTACTATTAAAAAGTCAAAAGTAACAGTGTGTCAGTAAGCATGCAGAGTAAAGGGAATGCTTCTATACTATTAGTGGGAAAATAAATTAATACCGGAAACAGTACAGAAATTTCTCAAAAGATTGCAAATAGAATTACCATTCGATGCAGCAACCCCACAACTGAGTATCTACCTAAAGGAAAAGAAATCATTATATCAAAAAGATACGTGCACTCATACATTTACCACAGCACTATTCATGATAGGAAAGACATAGACTCAACCAAAGTGTTCACCAATGAATGACTGGATTAAAAAGTGGCATACATGCATGTGGGCATGTGCACACACATACACAGACAGGAATATTAGCCATAAAAAAGAATGAAGTCATGTCTTCTGCAGCAACATGGATAGAACTGGAGGCCATTATTTTTTTTTTTTTTTTGAGACAGAGTCTTAAGCTGTCACCTTGGGTAGAGTGCTATGGCCTCACAGCTCACAGCAACCTCCAATTCTTGGGCCTAAGCGATTCTCTTGCCTCAGCCTCCCAAGTAGTTGGGACAACAGGCACCCGCCGCAATGGCAGGCTATTTTTTTGTTGCAGTTGTCATTATTGTTTAGCTGGCCCGCGCCAGGTTCAAACCTGCCACCCTTGGTGTATGTGGCTGGCACTCTGTCGACTGAGCTACAGGCATCACCCGGGAGGCCATTATCTTAAGTGAAATAACCCCAAAACAGAAAGTCAAATACCACACGCTCTCACTTATGAGAAGGAGCTGAATAATGTGTACACGTGGACACAGAGAGTGGAATGATAGACTTGGAGTGGTAGGAAGAGAGTAGGAAATGAGAAATTACTTAATGGGTACAATGTACATTATTCTGGTGACAGATACACTTAAAACCCTACTTCATCATTATACAATATATCCATGTAACAAAAATTCACTTGTACCCTCTAAATTTATACAAAAAATACATAAGCATGTATGTGTGCATATATGTATATATAGCAAATGTAAGCTCTTTAAAAAAAATAAATAAATCAGGCGGCGCCCATAGCTCAATGGGTAAGGGGCCTGCCACATACACTGAGACTGGCAGGTTCGAACCCAGCCTGGGCTAGCTAAACAACAATGACAACTGCAACAAAAAAAATAGCCGGATGTCTGTGGCTGGTACCTGTAGTCCCAGCTACTTGGGAGGCTGAGACAAGAGAATCGCTCAAGCCCAAGAGTTTGAGGTTGCTGAAAGCTGTGACGCCCTGGCACTCTACCGAGGGTGACAAAGTGAGACACTGTCTCAAAATAGATAAATAAATAAATAAATAAATCTCGGGGATGTAAGCAAATTCTTCGTCGAACCAGGAATTTATATGTTAAATCATCTGGTGTTTCATTTTCTTATCCTTTCATTCTGCATCAACTGTGAAGGTCGTATTTTGTAGAAAAATTCTGAACAAATACCTCTTCTCATTTTCTAAGTCTCTCTTACTCTCTGACTTTCCGTCTATCTCAGTCTGTCTTTGTAACACACATGCATGCACGGGCACAAACACACACACACCCCTAGGGTAATGAGCCATGAGGCCAAAAAGCCAGACCATGCTGAAAGACAAGTCCCAAAGCAATCCAGAGACCGTCGCCTCTCTGCAGGCCCAGCTTCCTTGCATGTGCATGTATGTGTAGGGCATACACTCTCATTTGCATACTTATTTTTTCCTTATGTGCTACTTGTTTATTTTTATCTACAAGAGATAGGCTGGTCAGGAGGGAAGATAATGTCCAAAATAATTATGCTATTGCCATATAGCCAGGGCTTACTCCTCTCAGCACCACCCTGCCTCAACACTGTACCTGGTTCACCTTTTTTCTGGTTTGTAATTTACACACCTTTTTCCTTCCCCCACTCTTCTCTTCTCAGAATTGACAGATTTTTCTTTAAGCACCTATTTCTTTCTTCATTACCAGCAGAGGTGAAACGGATCCTTCACAGTAATTTTCAGAATCAAATTTTTATTTTCTTCCATTTTTAACACTAACGAAAGCCTATGCTCTTTTTAAAATATTTTTGTCAATTCTCTTTTTTCATGATCCAAGGGATGAGTTCTCTAATCAAGTTCATTTTCGTCTCCCAAATTCCGAATCACTATGTGTGAACGTAGGACACCTCGTCCTCTGTTAACTCCAAACCAGGTTTTTTCTCAGGCAGGTGCCCTGCTACACAGGCATTCTTGAGAAGAAATCAGCGTCCAAATCCACAACCCATAGAAGAAAAATAGCGTGAGAGAAAGTTATTATATAACATCTTCTTCTTGAACTCCGAGAACCTGGTATTTAGAACGGGCATCACAGTCCGACTCTTCTGCAGAACATTTTTCTCTGTCTTTTCTTCCATCACACCCACTCCAATCTCTCTGGATAACATGCGAGAGCAAACAGAGAAATTAAAAGATATGTTTACAGAGTTTTAAGGTAACAGAATCATTCACAGAGACAACTGATCTTTTCCATATTAAATCCTGAATCATGGATAGTTCTAAATAGTCACACCCTACAAGTTCATGTTTTTCCAGTGAGACGAAATGTGAAGAGGAGGAAATGGAGCCTTTTTTTTTTCTTTTCCCCCTTTTAGAGAAAATAAGGAAGTGGAGGAGTCTGTCAACAGACTGAATCTCTTTAGACAAATATACTTAAAGATAGTGAGATTATTCCAGTGGCTGCTTCTGAAGGGAAAAAATGAGAGAACCTTCGTCTCCTACCAGTTTTCCCAAGCTCCCTCCGGCCTTTGGCTCTAAACAGAGACTTTTTCAACTCATTCCACAAACCTGCATCAAGCTCCTCCTATTCAGTGCCAGGCCCTTGGCTAGGGACTAGGGAGTGTGAAAAATAGTCGTGTCTCTAAAGAATTCCCAGTTTGTAAAGAGAGCCTAGCACAGGGAGTAATAATTAAAACGCATATGTCAAGAAGCATACCAGATACATCTGAAAGGTGTCTGGGGCTCGTAGAAGGGACAAAACCAATTCTTCAGGGTGAAGTTAGAGAAGCCTGCCCATAGGCAGTGGCACATTACTGAGAATAAGGAACTCTGGAAAGTCTGGACAGGAAATTCTATTTCTCCCTCCGCATTTTCCCAGAATAATTCTGGACACAGTAACCAAACAGCATATTTCTTTAGGATGAATCATGACAGGGTTAGGCAACCACCATCTCTAATAGCATCTCTAAGGAAAGCAATTAACCAGCAATTTTCCTTTATTATTACACTCATGCGCGTAATTAAATATTCTTAACATACTCATTTCAGCGCACTTTATGAAGAATGATAACACCATGTTGCCTTATACTCATGATAACATAGTTGGCCACCAGTTTCACACGCTTTGATGTGCTCTCTCTAAAAATTATTCTACAATACGAGTTTAATGTGAGTTTAAGATTGTACCAAGCCTTTTCCTATAAGATGCCACTGCTTATCTTTATTTCACATGGGAAAGTATCTTGAAAGGCTAGCCCTAGATCCCTCTGCTTTTCAAGGAAAAGTGAAAGAGATATGCCCAATAAAATGTAGTAAAAAAATCACATTAGTCCTACAAAAATCATTCTAAAGGAATTTTGTCAGTTTTCAAATTTTGCTTTGATGTGTGTGATGATTGTCATTGTGCCGCCTTCATCATACTAACTAAATATGCACACACATATATACAGGGTGGCCATAAAGTTCGTGTGCGATTTAAAATACTGTGCAATTTAAAATCGTACACCAACTTGATGGCCACCCTGTACATGTACACAAATACTTACATATGTATAAATTTCATGTAGTATTTCCTACATAATATACACATGTGTGTAAACACATATGCATATATATAGATATATGTACATATATGTATATACCTATATAATATAAAGATACAAGAACCATTTGACCTTTCCTTAAATCTCATCTCCATGTCTTATGAATATCAAAAATTATTTTCTCTCAAGTCTCTTTCATGAAGTCTACATGCCGAGATAAAAATGGATACAAATCTAGTTTCCCCAGTTACGTATCATAGGCAACATCCTGTCTATTTACTACAGGACCCCGTGTAGTAAATTGTGCATGATTTTAAATTAGTTTTTCTAAAAGTAACGGTCTACCTATTCTACTCACTTTCACCTTGTGTGGTTTCTGGCTGTGTTTGGATCTATGTCTACGTGGCAGAGCAAATCTGACAATAAAACGATCCACCTACAGTTGATCATTATTCCCCTGCCCTGGCCCTTTGTAGCACACACAAAAGTTTCCTTTGAAAGTCACAACCTACTGCTTTTCAAGGTGGATAAAAAATAATCATTCATTTATTCAGTGTTTTAAGAGATGACTTAACATTTCAAATAACAATATCTCCTTTATATATAACATTCTTGTTTTTAGTGCATTTTATAATATCCTATTGATGCTCACAAAAGTTAACATAATAAGTAGTGAAGGAGTTTAGAATAGTGGCCTTTTAAAAGCCTAAAGTTGGAAGATAAGCTTTCATAACTATACTAAATGCTTTTATAGCCTGCGTTATAATACCTTTGAAGTCTGTTATAATAGTTTTTGAACCATAGCATGGTTATATTTGAAAGAAAGTGAAGCCAAGGATTTGCCCTAGGTGACAAAGTCAGTTCCGTATAGAACTGAGAAATCTCTGTTCTATACCTAGCTCATCAGGACACACTGCTTCCTTCATTTTCAAACATGTACCTGGCACCAAAAGTTACTACTTCAGGTGCTGAGCCAAACCTTATAGCATACCTTCTTCTAGTTCACAAATGCTACAAGATAGTTTACTTTACACTTTCCTAAATCTGGTGTTTGGCATAAGCAAACTGGCTAAGATCGTGCTAAGAACTTTCTGTTGGTTTTTGGTTTTTGCACACAATTATCTTTCAGGCCAGTACAAAATGATTTACCCAAGCAAGTAATTTATCTCTGCAGTAGCCTAACAAAAATTAGGTTGTATCATTCTTTAAATACCTCATTACTCAGTGTTGCTGATTCTGCTATGCCATTAACCATAAGCCACCTGGGATTTTCCAGCTCTGCTGTATATCGCCAGTTGCCATACTAAGATAGAGGTGCGTGAGTATAATTAAGACCTATGACATTTATTAATGTCATGTAAGAGTGTGGACTGTACATTTTCCAGAACATTCTGTCTTAAGAAAGGAGGTTGGTTTTTCCAAGTCTTATTCTCATGCTGCCATGATTCTAACAGTAGCAGGCCAGCATGAGCATTGAGAGATAACAAGGGTCATTTCCAAAAGTACTTTCTCTGTCTGTTCCTGCCTTTGAACACTCAAATGCCTTTAAAAAAAAAAAAATAACAGAAGGAAAATTACCAAGCATGATCTACCAATTCAAATCAGAGGACATGCAGAAGCTTTGCTTTTATTTAAAAGGATTTTGATATAAAAGAGGGCTCTTAATATTTTAACACTTCTCTCCAGCTCATCCACCATGGCCAATCATTTGACAACACCTTCGCAGTGTCCCTAATTTTCTTGAACTTGCTGCCTCCTGTATAGTCAAGTCTTTGTGTTGCAAAAAAAAAAAAAAAAAAATGCAATAAAATAAAAAAATAAATAAATGAAAAGTACTCAAGGTTTACTATTGTAAAACAGTGGGATTCTGAAAGATGGCCCAAGATTTCTTTTGAAATCAAATCTTGGTGGTTTTCTTTTAAGATTTTCAGGAGGTAGGGCCATTAATGGATTGTATTATCTCAAATGCATGTGTTTGTTCTGTATACTTTTCTTGAAAGTTTGGAAGATCTACAGCTTGTCTGCGCTAGAGTGTGGCATGAGATGGAATTCTTAGCAAAAAATTATTTTCTTAGGTGTTTCAAGTTTAATATAACAATGGTTCATGATATTCTGCAAAGATCATAATGGCTTTCAAGAATTCAGCCACATGAGCAAGTTTCAGCCTTTTTTAATTTAATTTTTATTAAATCATAATTGTATGCCTGGGAAAATATTTTTTTTATTGTTGGGGACTCATTGAGGGTACAAATGACCAGGTTACATTGATTGCATTTGTTAGGTAAAGTCCCTCTTATAATTGTGTTCTGCCCCTAAAAGGTGTGTCACACCCTGAGACCTCCCACCCCCATCCTCCCTTCCCTCTCTCTGCTCTCTCCTTCCCCCTCCCCTCACCATGTACTAGGTCATTAACTGTCCTCATACCAGAACTGAGTACATTGGATTCTTGCTTCTCCATTCTTATGATGCTTTACTAAAAATAATGTGTTACACTTCCATCCAGGTTAATACAAAAGATGTAAAGTCTCCATCTTTTTAGTGGCTGAATAGTATTCCATGGTATACATACACCACAGCTTATTAATCCATTTCTGGGTTGATGGGCATTTAGGCTATTTCCACATTTTGGCAATTGCAAATTGAGCTGCTGGGTAGTTGCCCAGTAATGGGATTGCAGGAGCAAATGGAAGGTCTAGTTTGAGTTCTTTGAGAGTTCTCTATACTTCCTTCCAAAAAGGTTGTATTAGTTTGCAGTCCCACTACCAGTGTAAAAGTGTTCCCTTCTCTCCACATCCACGCCAGCGTCTGCAGTCTTGATTTTGTGATATAGGCCATTCTCACTGGGGTTAGATGGTATCTCAGGGTGGTTTTAATTTGCATTTCTCTAATAATTAGGGACAATGAGCATTTTTTCATATGTTCGGTAGTCATTCGTCTGTCTTCTTTAGAGAAGGTTCTATTTATCTCTCTTGCCCATTGATATAAGAGATTGTTGGCTTTTTCCTCATTGATTAATTTGAGTTCTCTGTATGAGAAGCACCCCCCTGGCAATTGAAGCAACACCAAAAATATATTACTGGTATCTGATCAAGCTAAAAAACCTCTGCACAGCAAAGAGCACTGCAAGTAAAGCAAAGAGACGGCCTTCAGAATGGGAAAAGATCTGCAGGTCATGATTCCAACAAAGGTCTGACAACTGGAATCTACATAGAACTCAAATTAATCAAAGAGAAAAGAACAAACAACCTCCTTTTTTGTTAGCAAGAGATGTTAAGTTTGGGCTTTTAAACTTTCTTCCTGCTTCTAATTCTTTGCAGAACCATCTTCCTAAATGACATTTCAGATGCATTCCTATGCGAAGAACTTTCACTGGCTTCCCATTGCCGGCTGCACAAAATGCAAACACCCAAAAAGAGCACCCAAAGGGCCTCCACGCTACAGTACAGAGCATTGTTTTCGCAAAAATAAACCTTCCCTACTTCACACAATAAGGCTTGACATTTGTGTGTGTGTACACAGAGTCCAATCACACAGCATATGTTCAGAAAGAGAGAGCGCTAAAACATTTTCACTCATAATATCTTCTGGGAATCTATGTGCTTTAGTTTTCCAAAGAAGCCATGTTTGGTTACACATTATATCCTAAACTAGGAAAAGTGTACAAAACAAAGTACAGATGTGCCCACAGTAATAGTTGAGAAAATAAAGCTGTAAATGTACACCTGAGGACTCTCAGATATAATCAAAGTATCCTTCAGGCCAAGCAAGAAATATGATCTAATACTTTAATTGTAGATACTTAGGAACTGAGGATTATAGAGCAAGTAAGACTACACTATGATATTTTACCTAAAATTAACGTGCAAGCTATGATAAACACTAATTTTCTTATTAATAATGATCACACTTATATCCTAAAAATTCAGAAATATTTAGCTACCTAATTTGGAAAGCTCACATCTTTCAAAGAAAGCTGTCCAAAGAAAATTGACCTAATGTCTTCTTTTTTTCCTTTTTTTTTTTTCCAGTTTTTAGCCAGGGCTGGGTTTGAACCCACTACCTCCAATATATGATATATGGGGCCAATGCCCTACTCAGTTGAGCCACAGGTACTGCCCACAAATGTCTTTTTTTGTAATTTCCTTGTAGTGAGAAGGTATCCAAATTCATTCTGTTTTCTGTGGGGTATTCTCAGGCAGGTACATTAACAGTTATTTTTTTGTTTGTTTAGTTGGGGGTTTTTTAGAGACGGAAACTTGCTATATTACCCAGGCTAGTCTCAGACTCCCAGCCTCTATCAATCCTCCTTCCTCACCCTTCCAAAGTGCTGAGATTACAGGCATGGGCATCCAAGCCCAGCTTGAAAAACACATTTTTAAAAAGAAGGCCCATTACAACATTTTCCCATTTCACTTTCTCTCTCTTGGTTTAGTGAAAGCCGGTAGCAAACTAAATAAAGACCACAAAGAAAAAACTGTGTTTCACTCACTTCACATTTTCTTCACACCAGTCAGAGAGGGGTATTTATCTTTAGAGAGGCACATTTTCAATTCTTCATTAGTATAGACAGTTTTAAAAGTATTATAAACCATCTCAGATATTGTCATGTCTTGGTGTGACACAGTTGAAAAGGGAAACATAAGAATTAGAATCTCATTAAGTAAGAGTTACGAGAAAATAAGCGTGTTGGAGTTGAGAGACATATTCACCAGGATTTGACCCCTTTGAAGCCATCTGGCTCCATGTCACATCCTTTGTTCCACCATTCTTTCTCCTTTGCACATTTTGCGTGTCAGTCAAAAGAATTCAAGGCCGAGACAGTAAAATGAGTAAACCACTTGGAAAAACTATTTGGCAGTATCGACTACAACTGAACTTATACATAGTTTATATTTATTTATCAACTAAAACTGAACTGATACATAATTTATATTTATGTATATAAATATAGTTCCACTCTTACACTTGACTCAAATATACATGTGAGGTATACACCTGACAATTAAGTTCCTGACCTTATCCTAGAAAAAGTGCTACATGCCTTGTTGCTGAATACCACTATGATCACCTTCAAAGCACTCCCTTTGAGAAGCTATGCACCAATGCCAGTGCCTAACTCACCCTTCGAAGCAATTTTGGAACTCTTTTTCTAGAATAAGAGAGCTATTGTCACATGACACACAAAAACACATAATATTCACACTGATGTCTGGTAGTTGTCTTCCTGTGGCTTTTATTGTTGTTGTTGTGTGTTTTTGTGTGCCATATGACAATAGCTTTGATGGTCATTCCAGAAAAAAAGAGTTCCAAAATTGCCTTGAAGTGTGGATTAGGCACAAGAATCCGTCTATAGGTTCCCAGGGGGAGTACTTTGAAGGTGACCATAGTGGGATTCAGTAATGAGACATGTAGCCCGTTTTCTAGGATGACTTCTCGAACTCAATTGTCAGACCTTATATATCTATTCACCAAAGACATGCCCTAGCTTGTTTAAAGAAACACTATTTATTGTAGCCAAAAAAGGAGAAATACCCCAATTCCATCAATAGTGGAATCATGTGTATTTTCACATTATTCAGAAATGAGAATAATCAATAACTACACGCAGTATAATGGCTCTCATTAACACAATGTTAAATGAAAGTAGTCAGAAACAAAAGAGCTCAGAGTGTACGATGTAACTGATGGGATCGCAATGCGGCCAACAGTGCAAAGCCAGCCCATAGTCTATGCTGTTAGAAGTCAATATCAGGGTCGTCTTTAGTGGAGAAAGGGGTTAGAGACTAAAACAGAGCGTGAAGGGGCTTAAATGGTGCTGAGAACGTAGTTTCTTGATCTAAGTGCTGGTTGCACAGACACGTTCAGTAGCCAACGGGTGATCAATTTTTATATTAATAAGATGTGTTCTTTTCTGAAAGTATATTTTACTTTCAGAGTAATTGTAACCCTTTAAAGATTTTAAGGTTTCCTGAGTATTTCAGTAAGTACCACATTAAAATCTTATTCAAAGAAGGAATAAAGCAGCCAAATATTCCATCCAGCTGAGTTGGGGGATTCTGGTTTGGGGTTGTTCCGCCCCCCGCCCGAGTATTTTTAAGTAAAAACTATGAAAAAACTGGAAATGAAAGTAAGTTAATACCTCAGACCACAGTCGGTACAAAGTGGTTAAGGATCACGTTTAACACAGTTCCTACGAAAGAAAACATTTATAAAATACAACTCCAGTTTTTTATCACATCTAATTTTTATTAATTAGAAACTGATAGAGAATTAAACTTTGTGGAGAATTTCAAAAGGTCACGAAAGTGACAGCTTGTCTTCCTCTGGAAATATGCTGTGGCTTCATCACCATGAAAATATGTTTCTCCACCCTCACCATCACTTCCCCTAAACTGTTTTTCTTTAACAAGTGAAATGTTCAGAAAAAAACATTTGTACCAACTATTCTGCCATTGTGACATTACTGTAAACTATACTTCCCCAAGGCTCAGACATGAAGACATTGTAATGATAACAGCTGGACGCTTGGAAGATGTTAGTTAGCAAGTGACCGTACTGATACTTTAAATCTGGACTTTCTCTGGATTGTAAATAGCATATTTCTGAGATCACGTTATCTTCTTTGGGAGTTAAATATGCAATCGCTTCACTCAGAAAGCTCCACAGGGATAAGATATAGAATAAACCGTAAATAAATATTCAAAGAAAAGAGTGTATTCAATGGGTCTGGTTCCTCTGGCTGAAAAATTAGTTCTTTTTAAATACTCAGACCTAGACAAGAACTTGGGGTTCCTTTTGCATGGGAATAAATGCAAAAAATCTGTTCTGAATCACCTCTTCTCTTAAAATACTCCTTTTCATTCATTCCTAGAGCATCCAAAGACACAGGACGGTCTGCTTTTACAGGTCATTATCTGTAGTCCTTTACATACCTTTATTTCAGCAAGTGATCTCTTTGCCACTTTCAGGCACATAGGACTCAAATCCAAATATAAAACTAAGCATCTACCTAATGGATACCATACTTTTGAGAACATATTCCTCTTAACTTCACAGATACTGAGAGAGTTAAGATTTGAAGAGAGTATTTAGGTCATTTGGATTAAAGCCTTCATTATATACTCAAATTAAGAAATTTGGCTAAGGGCACACAACTAATTAAAGCTTAAGCTAAGGCTGGAATCCAGGATTTTTAATTCATGGTCTCTGTTACTATATCAAGATACTTTTTTTTTTTTTTTTTGGAGACAGCCTCAGTCTGTTGCCTTGGGTAGAGTGCTGTGGCATCATAGCTCACAGCAATCTCAAACTCTTGCACTTGAGCAATCCTCTTACCTCAGCCTCCTGAATAGCTCAGACTACATGCTCCCACCATGACACCCAGCTAGTTTTTCTCCTTTTCTAGTAGAGACAGGGTCTCACTCTTGCTCAGGCTGGTCTCAAACTAACTCCTGAACTCAGACAACCCACCCTCCTCAGCCTCCCAGAATGCTAGGATTACAGGTGTGAGCCACTGAGCCTGGCCTATCAAGATACTGTCACATCATGAGAAGTTACATGAATGAAAATGACACTAGTTTTGTGGGTTACGCATTGCTACCCAAGCAGTGCCAACAGCTATAAGCCACAGGGTAAAATAAAATAGAACTATGAACTGGACATTCTTCAAGGATCTCAATGAGCTGGCAGAGATGACTGACACTTCCACCAACTCCCACAGTTGCTATAACACATGATGAACACAAGAAGGTAATACAAGGGAAGGAAACCGGCAGCATATATTTCCCTATCTGTGCTCACATAGCTTCTCCCTTGCCTGAACTTACTCCATCCTGACAAACCACCTAGATGCTAAAAATAAAGGTCAATTTTCTCCCACTATCTCTTTGCTTTTTTTTTTTTTGATTATGCCATTGGATGTGCAGAAGCTTTTTAATTTGATCGGGTACTATCTATTTATTTTTGTTGTTGTTGTGATTGCTTTGGGGTCTTCTTTATGAATTCCCTGATTAGACTGATATCTAGAAGAGTTTTCCAACATTTTCATCCAGAATTTTTATGTTTCCTGCCTTAGGTTTATGTGTTCATCTCTCTTGAGTTAATTTTTGTGACTAGTGCCATTAAAAAAAAAAATGACAATCTAGTATCTTTTGTGACAACCTGGATGGAACTGGAAACCATTCTTCCAAGAGAAAATCACAAGAATGGAAAAACAAACACTACAAACACTTATACTCCATACCAAACTGGAACTAATTGATTAATATTTAACGCACATATGAAAGTAAATCTCAACAAAAATCAAGCTGGGAAGACAGATAAAATCACACTTATCAGGTACTGTGCACACTACCTGTGGGAAGGGCACACTTACAACTTTGATTCAATCTGTACAAAAGCAAAGTAGGTAAACAAAACATATAGTTTCCAATATTCTGAAATTTAAAAAATAATTTTTTAAAAGGTCAAGAAACATCTACGATAGCTTCCCAGTTTCATCAGAGAGAAATGGAAAAATCAAGTTCACCAGAGATGGATTTTTTCCAAGGACCTAAAGAGCCAGTAAGAAATTTTCATTCATTCATTCTTTCATTCAACATCTGTATCTCATGGCTGCCCTGTCTAAGTATGATGCCAGTCAGTGAAGCTCCCCAGCTAAAATACACATGTCCCCAGCTTCAGGATGCTACAGTTAATTGGGAAGAAAAGAGTGCCAAGAAGTTTGGAAAGTGCCATGGTAGAATATGGCAGCTGAGAAAAAGGGTTTACAAAGGATAAAGTATGGCAACAGAGAGAAAGGGTTTACAAAGGATGGAGAATGGGGGATATAGGGAAGCAGAGGGCAGAAGAGAATGATGTCAAGAGCTAGCGCTAAGGTCTTCCCGAGAGGCAACAGTAAAAATATGAGAACTTATATCATTTTCTTCTCTGAGCGACTTTATAGTTTTACTAATTTAGTGGTTCTCAAAGTTTGGTTCCAAGGCTAAAAGCATCAGCATCATCTGAGAACTTGTTAGAAATGCAAATTCTCAGGCCATCCCCAGAACCACTGAATCAGAAACCCTTACGATGGGGTCCAGCACTTTGGCTTGTACCAAGCCCTTGGGTAACTCTGCTGTGCACCTAAGTCTGCAAACCATTGTACAAAGCAACGCAAAGCAAAGTTGGAAGAAGGAAGGCCTGTGTCTACACAGTTAAGGTCAGGTCTGATGGCAAGGACTCCAGTCTGGTAATTTTTCATGTGAATACGCCAGTCTACAAGATAACCTTTTGTTAGATGTGTCCTCATTTATGTTTCAGAAAGTATGGTTTTCTATGTGTGGAGGCCCAGGGACTTCAGGATTTACTAAGATAAGCCCTACTGATGATGGATGCTTCTGAAGTGAATGCTTTCCAGTTTTACCTGGAGTCAAGTGTCTTGGATGGGGATCAACGCAGATCAGAATAGAGAGAGCACAGGAGGATGTCATGGAACAAATCAGATTCCATAGGGGACCTCACAGGGACTGCACCATTGACTTTTTTCCTCAAGCTACCTGGTCTCTGCTGTCCTCTGTCTACTTCTTTCTTCACATCCTCTCTGTAGAAAAGGTTTTCTACTTCGTCATATCTAGTTTTCCATACATCATCCTTGAAGCCCACTCTATGACCATATAGCTCACAGATCTGGTATGTCTAGCCTCCTACCATAAGGGTAGACTTTATGCCTCCTGGTTCAAAGTCTTTGACTGTCCCCGTTTGGCTCCATAGTTGACTTAGCTGTGGGTATTAACAAAGCAGACAAGGCAAGAGAATGAAAGGCTGATGAAAAGGGTTATGGCTGTGACAAGGAGACAATGCCCAGGAAACCTAATACAGTAATATTTATCCATTCAAGCCCTGAGAACTCCAGGGCATCCTTTATTTCTGTGAATTCCCAACAAACAGTATGAAATTCATAGGAAAAAAATGCAACCAGTTTTAAAATACATTGATTGCAGATTTTTAAATCATAGTTACATATACACACTATATCTCGGAAATATAAATTCTAAGATTTTTATCCTAAGGGAAAAAAATTGAGATGTGCCCAGTAACTAATAAGCAAAAACAAATTAGTTCTACCATATTGTTTTTCATAGGAAAATTTTAAAAGGAAACTATCTATCTGGAAACAAGGATTTTTTAGTCAATGAAAGTCATTTTCACTAATTTTTTTCTACCTCCCCCCAAAAATAATCCATCAAGATCTATCTTCAGTGAACTTTTTCTCCTTCATGAAACAAATCCATAAGCCATAACATTGTTTTAACACTGGCACAAGGAAATTGCAAGCAGATGACCTCCCACGTTCTGTTTTTCTTGTCTGGGTAACAGTCACCATGATGATCCAGCCACAGCTGCTAGATGATCTCTTCCAGCTGCAGATGGGATCCACTCCTACTGGTCCCTAATTGAATTTAGTTGCTTCCCTTCTCTCCTCCGCTCAGCAGAGGCTTTGCAATCTTAAAGTCCCAGTCTGCTTCTACCCCAGGGCAAGGGCAAAAACGTCCATCTTACAGGCTTTAAAGTTCAACTAGAACAAATATCAGTCATTCTAGTTAGTAATTTAATATAATTTTCATAATAATAGCTAAATATCTATAGCTCTTGACTTGCTGTGAAAGACTTGAGGCTCCATGTCTTCTGAGAAGGAACTGAAATGCTAAAGAGACAGAATTAATGGGATTTTTCCTTTCTTTAAATACATGAAAGATTTTGTGTCCACGAAAGATCACCTAGTTCCACTGTTAGAGCACAAATAGCTAGAATGAATGGTGATATCCCTTACTCAGAATCTTCTCCTCTCTTATTAGAGTGTTTGTTAAGAGGACATGAAATTGGGGTGATATGATAATTCTTAATCTATTGCTAAGAAAGATGTAACCTTGAAATTTTGTGACTGTAAAGTCAGGACTTCAACTGGAGACATGGGGACTACAAAGACAAAGGATTTTGTTAAGACCAGGCTACAAAGTCCATAAAGATCAAAGCAATTTACACCACACTCATTTGATAACTGCAATTTTTAAAAATTTGTTGTTGGGGATTCGTTGAGGGTACAAGAAACCAGGTTTCACTGATTGCATTTGTTAAAGTCCATCTTACAATTGTGCCTTGCCCCCAGAAGGTGTGGCACACACCAAGACCCCACCCCCCTCCCTCCTTCCCTCTCTCTGCTAATCCCTTCCCCACTCCTCCCTCCTTCTTCCTCTCTCTGCTCACCCCCCCCTTGTCACTAATTGTCCTCATATCAAAATTGAGTATGTAGGATTCATGCTTCTCCATTCTTGTGATGCTTTACTAAGAATAATGTGCTCCACTTCCATCCAGGTTAATACAAAGGCTGTAAAGTCTCCATTTTTCAATGGCTGAATAGTATTCCATGGTGTACATACACCTTGGAATATACATATACATATACATACAGCTTGTGAATCCATTCCTGGGTTGGTGGGCATTTAGGCTGTTTCCACATTTTGCTGATTGTAAATTGAGCTGCAATAAACAGTCTAGTACAAGTGTCCTTATGATAAAAGGATTTCTTTCCTTGTGGGTAGATGCCTAGTAATGGGATTGCAGGATCAAATGGGGATGACTGCAATTTTTTAATAGCCCCAAAGTTATCACATTTGCTGTAGTCTGTGTGTGTAACATGGACATCTGATGACAATATGACTGGTAGGACTGAGGATCCCCAATACAATAAAAGCTATACCCACTCCAAAGGAAGACAAGCAGTGCCAAGAACATTGTCTGCCCCCTGGCCATGGGCATGGCAAATGAAAGGATTTTATTTGTGTGTCTACTTAGTTCACTGCATCTTTGACTTCACTTGCTGCTCCTCAGTTTCTTCATCTGTAAAATGGGAAATGTCAATAGGAACAATAAATAAAAATTTGGAGGCCCTCTGGCTGAGGGAGACAGGACAGAAACAGGATTCTATTGCTCAGACTTCCCTTTGGTTTCCTCCATTTCTTTCTTATGCTCAAACTTGGCCATAAATAAACCTTGGAAGAACCCGAGGCTCTATAGAACAGAGCAACATAAATAGTCTATGCAGTTTCTATGGCCCCTCCCTGCTATAACATCCTTCACTTCTGTATGCTGTGACTTATTTATAAAAATAGATACTGATTACCCAGCTCAATACACCGGCACACAGCAGGTGTTCCATAAATGTTGAGTAAATTGAATTTCAAATAGTATCTGTTTGCCCAATGACACAATAAAACTTTCAAAAGAGCAAATATTTGTAGATTCTAGATTACTCATTTTTCATCAATTAGAAATAGAACAAAACTATAGACAAATTTTTTAAATGAGAGCATTTCAGTGTTTGATTTTTTTGCCTCCTGTCATTATTAATAGCCCTCACTTAGATCTCAGTTACTGTCTTCTGATTATTCCCTTCACTCACAGAACATACATTGCTTTTCGCGCTGTGGCAGAATGTAAAGGGGCCTCTTTTGGATTCACTCTGAATTGGGTTCTAACATTTACTATCTTTAAGACTTTGAGCAAAATTTTAACTTTTATAATGTGCTCGTTTAAAAAACTGGAATAGGGAAATAGGGAACATGGATTGGTTCTGAGGATTATATGAGATACTGTGCCATGCACAGCAACTAGAAACCGGTAAGCATTCCACAAAGGACAATTGTAATAATGGTTTTTCAATCGATCCAAAAGTAAGGAACAGATGATATAGCATATCCAAAAAGACTATTCCTCTTTTTAATTAAACTGAAATCTATTAAGGTATCAAGAGGGAGACTCATTCAAGAGGTCAAGGAAAGATAGCTGCTTTGATATCAGAAAACAGAGCTGGGATGTGGGAGCATCATTGTGACCATGACTGCTTGATGCAAGGATGGAGTTTTACTTAAGAACCTTCTCTTGCCTCTCAGATAATTACATGCTCTCCAGCCAGATGAAGTCTCTTTTATAGTCCTCTTTCTTTTTCAGAGTCTTATTCTACCTTTGAAGGAGAAATAAAATATTCATTTTAGGATATACTCAGAAAGCACCTCACAATTTATTCAGCCCAACATGGAAAATTCTTAAATTAAAGCTTTAGCACATAGCTTTTTTGCTTTAGCTGTGTCACCTCTCCAAAGGGTTATGAAGTGACTATCTGACCCGGTGCATGGTGGCTGGAGCCTATAATCCTAGCACTCTGGGAGGCCCAAGTAAAGAGCTCAGGAGTTCAGGATCAGCCAGAGTAAAAGCAAGACCCTATCTCTACTAAAAATAGAAAAAACTAGCCAGGTCTAGGGGTGCATACTTATAGTCCCAGCTGTTGAGTGAGCCCAAGAGTCCCAGGCTGCTGTGAGCTTTGAGAGTGAGGCACAGAGTGAGACTATCTCAAAAAAAAAAAAAAAAAAAAAAAAAGAATGAAATGAATATCTTTTTTTTTTTGGTCTTCCCTGTATTCTCCTTCTTCTGGAAATAATACAGACTATCAAAACTTCTCTCTACCCCAAATGTAGTCACGTGGTTCCAAAGGAAGCTACTATGTCCTTCCATAACCTCGCCCATGGTCGCAGCTGAATTGAACTTGCTTTAGAGCACACTGTACATCAGTGTGAGAAACTGAATGTGAAATGCTGAGAATCGAGGCTATTTGGGTTTGGTGGCTGTAATGGTCAGATGTAAGGTTCATCAACTGCCAGCCGGCAGTCAATCCCCCCTTTGAACTGGAGAAGGAGAAGCGGAGCTCTACAAAGGCAGCATCCTCAAATGTGCAGGGGGAGTGGAGGCTGGAGACAAAGGGCACTGGGACAGCATCTAAGGCCCTGCTCCTGAAGCAAAGAGGGTCCCAGGGTTTTCCCAGTCAGTTGGGTTACAATTTATCATAATACTAAAAAGACTAAGGAATATAGGGCATTAATTATATGGATTAGGAGGCACAGATGAGAAATCTCTCTAGGGGAGAGACATGAGAGATGAGAAATCTCTCTAAGTAGAAAAAAGCATAACTCTGGAAAGCCCTTTCTGTGCTGAACGTGACAGTGTGCCAGTGCTCTCTACTACGCCTTCTTCAAGTACGCTGACCACAAAACCTACTTTGACCCACAAAGTCCCAGTTCATGTACTGTTTCCAACATACTGCCCAGTTAACTTCCTTTTAATGTTGAAACTACCCTAATTTGGGCAATAAAGTCCAAATGCCACCCAACTCACAAGACTAGATGTGCCCCTGCCATTCCCCTCTCCTGACCCGTGGCTGTCCCTAATTCTACAGCTTCTGCTTCTAATTCTGCTGTTTTCGCTCTTTGTTGCCATGTACAGTTGTTGGCAGAGCACTTATAAGAGCATCCACTGTTAGGAAATATGGAGCACATGAGAAAACTAAAAAATAAGGTAACACAACAAAAGCAGTATAGTTATTATACTGCATAATAGGATTATCTTGGCCTTTCTATAGACATGAATGAGATAGTTCATTAAAAGTTGAAAAGGTATAAAAATTGTAATTTACCGCCTTAACACTTAATAAAAAAGAAATATTCCTTTTTGCTAGCAATCAGAAGTAATTTTATTAAGAGTTCTTCCTAAAAAGTGACTTATCTAATAATCGCAACAGAATTTTCCATCCTTCTGATTCTGGTGCTTTTATTAAGGCAAGGGCAAGAATGTTATTGTGGATAAAGTAAAAAACAGAAATAGTTTTACCTGGAATATCGCCAGACAGTTTTGGCTTTTTGTTTTTCATGTTGATAAATGTATGATAAAGGTACACATGTGCAGAGTTCCTCTCTTCACACAGTCAAAAGGAAAACTGCTTTTAAAAAACTTTTTCAATTGGCAAGATTACCAGAAAGGAAGAGAGGGAAGTACAGAAGACACAGGAGGATCATTACATCATGATGGATGATAACAAACATTCTATAAGCTTCCAGACTGACAAAAAGAAAAATCATTATTTTACCTGTGATATTGAGTTATATTTTATCAGATTCCTTGCCCTTCTCCCAAGCACGCCCCTCTCACACACATTAAGATCCTGAGTCATCAGGGGTACAAGTGAAACTCTCTAAGAGTAGAATCAGAACGTTTTAAAACTATAACTGAGAAAATGACATGAAGGCTGTGTTGATCAGTTTGATGGAAGTATGTCGGATTGCATGTGAAAACCCCACACTGTACCCCAGAAGTGCATTAATGTACATAGTTGCCATTCAATAAAAAATTAAAAAAAAATTTAAAAAATTAAAAAAATAAAAAATAAAAGATCCTGAGTCATGGGCGGCTCCTATGGCTCAAAGGAGTAGGGTGCCAGCCCCGTATGCCAGAGGTGGTGGGTTCAAACCCAGCCCCAGCCAAAAAACAAACAAATGAAAAGATCCTGAGTCATTTCAATATATGGCAGGAGGTAGAGTATGAGATTAACAATAAATAAAAATGCCTGAGATTTCTACTTCATTTTCCTCCCAAGAACGCCAAGTAGCCTCCATATTTCCACAACATCCCATGGAGGGAGATACAGATGGGCATCACAACTCCTATTATATGGTTGGAGAAGGGAGGCAATGAAAGCCTAATAAACAAACTTCTATCATGGCAGTTGAACTAGGATTATAACCCTGGCCTTGTTATCTCTTAGTAAAAAGAAAAGGAGGGATGATAAGGTAAATATCACTGATAAAGTGGATGATATATACTGCTTATGTATGTGTTATAAAGTGATTCATGGGAATGCTTTAATATGGTAATAAAACATAGCATATCCCAATTCCCATTTTATAAATGTAATTCATGCATGTAGGTATAATTTATATGCATATAAGTTTATGATGTAATTTACACATAAAGTAGAATCTTATTGTATATACTGTCTTATTGCTTACTCATTTGGGGGTAACAACATACAATAAACAACCCTTGTGTGTACATCAACATTCACGATGACTGCAATGCCATCCACTTACAGATGTATCTTAATTTATTTTTGAAAAAGCTTTTTTCAAAGGTATCATGAATATCCCTCTTTGAAAAACACAGACAGAAGCCCCTCATGAAAATGTAGATTGACCCCTTCAAAAAATAATTAGTAGGCACCGGTAGTGTGACAGACACTAACTGAGTGGAATCTCCCTGGAAGATAGCACCATCACACACAAGCAACCAAAACCTTAGGGAGGAGATGACGCACAAGCCAACAATTACCATAGTATGGAGCCAGCCACTCTCCTAAACTGAGGTGAGATTTTTTTTCAAGTTAATTTGGATAAAAACATCAAAAATCCTGGCCAGGAGCAGTGCTCACGCCTATAAGACTAACAACCTAGAAACCCGAGGGGCAGCAAGATTGCTTGAGGCCAAGAATTCAAGATGAACCTGAGCAATATGGTAAAAACCTCATCTTAGCCAGAAATAAAATTTAAAATAAAAAAATTAGCCAAGTATGCTGGTGCCCAGCTACTCAAGAGGCTGGGGCAGGAGGATTACTTGAGCCCAGGAGTTTGAAGTTGCATTGAGCTATGATGATGCCACTGCACTCAGCCTGGGTAATACAGCAAGACCTTGTCACAAAAAAAGAAAAGTCCTAAAATTGTAAATATCTCTTGTCTAAGTAACTCTTAGTCAAAATCTTTCTTTAGTTTGTAATGGGACAAGATACAAAGAGATGCTTGCACAAGGATATTTATTGTAGTAAGTTAAATGAAGCAGGTAGCAAATTAAATACCCATGAAAAGAGAATGGTTCTAATGAATTAGAACATACCCAAAGTGAATACACTGAAGCCTCAAAAATGATCATGCAGATTATGGAATAATATTCTAGCTATATGTGCATGATTCAAAAAATAGGCTACATCAACATTTGTGTAGCTGTATGCATTAGAAGGATAAAATCTAAAATACCAGTGGTGGTCTTCTCTAGGTTATGAGGTTGTTGGAAACTTTTCTTTTATGTTCATGGGATTTTTCTGATTTATAAATAATGAACACAGAACACTTTTCCAAAATAGAAATTAACATTGAACAATTCTAATAGAATGTGCCACCTGCTATCATAAAAAGACAAATGTGGTCTAAAAGCTCTTAATTTAGCCTAATACTGAGAACGGGGATGGCCTCCCAAGTCAGTGACACTTAAACTGAATCTCCCAGATATAGCAGGTATCCAGTAAAAGAAAAGGGAGCGAGCCTGCCAGGATGAGAGACACCTGTGCAAAGCCTTAGAGGCCTACATAGCATGGCCCAATCGAGGCAGTATGCGCAGTTCGCGTGCTGCAGAGAGGCAGATTAAAACAAGAACCAAAAATATCTGTTAGATTTTTAGTGAGTTCAATTTTTACCTAAGCTTGAGTAGTCTCAGAGAAATGATGAAGACTAAATCCAGACAGTCTCATCCCGAGGAATGAGTAGGAGGTAAGAAAGTGTTGATTGAGGTAAACATGAATTGAGAAGTGCTGGTAAGGGATGAAGAGACAGAGGGATGACTAGACTAATAAAACCTTCGGGAGAAAGTTGTATTAAGGTAGGAGGACTAAAGAACGCTAATAGTGGAAAGGGCCCATAGAGGGAAAGAGGTTGATTTATAAAAAGGAGGAGGGAGGAGAATGGTGATAGCTTGATGTCTCTGATAGTGTGAGGGGGTGAAGAGAAATACAGATGAGAGTGAAAGGCTGAGGACCCAGCAACCAGGCAGGACACATCACAGGAAATCACCCCTCCGCTCCAAACAACTAAAAAGCCAATTCATAGAAAGAATCATAACTCAAGTTTCTTAGAAAATAGGACCAGCAAGTGGCTGTGGCCAGAAGAACCCTGAAAACATTCAGCAGAATCCGAAAAATGCAGTAGAAACAGAACCCTGTGTTATTTTCTCACCTCTGTAAGACAACAAGAAATGCTCTGTGATGTTTTTATAACCTCATGTAAAGAAAGACTTTATTAGAAAAAGTATAAAAGACAGAAACTAAAATACTCGAGCAGATGGGAGGCACATTATGAGAGCAGAGAAATAAGATTAGGACTTTTCATAAAGAAATAACAGATGCCATTGAGGGACATCATTTATGTTAGTGACTTCTAGTCCTTCTGAGTAAGAAAATCTTTGGCATTTTGTGTTTGTTTTTTGTATTTTTGCTTCTTTTTTTGTTTTTGTAGCTTTTGGCCAGGGCCAGGTTTGAACCCGCCTCCCGTATATGGGGCTGGCACCCTACTCCTTGAGCCACAAGTGCCTCCCTCTTTGTTTTTGTTTTTAGACAGGGTCTCACTCTGTTGCTCAGACTAGAATGCCATGGTATCAGCCTAGGTCATAGCAATCTCCAACTCATGGGCTTAATCAATACTCCCGCCTTAGCCTCCCAAATAGCTGGGTCTATTGACACCCACCACAATGCCCGTCCAATTTTTTCTACTTTTAGGCTGGCCTTGAACTCCTCAAGGGATCCTCCTGCTTCAGCCTCCCAGAGTGTTAGGATGACAGGAGTGAGCCAAACCTTTTTTCTTTTCTTTTCTTTTTTTCAGGTCTAAATTCTAGATCTTTTCTGCACTTCTATTGAGTTTTTTAAATTGTAGTAGAATACATAAAATTTGCCATTTGAACCACTTTTAGGTGTATAATTCAGGGTCACTAAATATCTTCACATTATTGTACAACCTCACCAAACATCTCCAAAACTCTTTCATCTTGAAAAACTGAAACTTTCCCCATTAGGCAACAACTCCTCATTCCCTTCTCCCCAGCCCCTGAAAACCTCTATTCCACTATTTGTCTCTGTGAATTCGACTATTCTAAGTACTTCATATTTGGCTTTTTGTGACTGTCCTGTGGAAAATCTTTGTTAATATCAAAAATATTTGAGATTACACAGGACATAATTATTAAATTGAAAAACACAATAGGTGAAGAAGCAGTGATAATTAGATCATTCTTTAGAGTTAATTTGCATTGGGGAGGAATGGGGGAAGTAAAAATGTTAATCAAAGGGTAAAACGTTAAGTCAGACTACAGGAATAAGATTCAGTGATCTACTGTACTGCGTACTGACCACAGATGTGCATTGTATTGTTAAAATTGCTAAAAGAGACTTTTAACATTTTTACCACAAAAAGAAAACGATAAATTAGAGAGGTGATGGGTATGTTAATTAGCCTGAATGGATTTCTCTATAGGTCTTTTTGGGTCTCCTTCCTTTAACCTTATTGTCAACAACAATATCCAAAGCCGTCAACTGTATTGAGGGTGAAGTCATGAGACACAGGACACATTGGGTAACCAACCCAAGAGTTCAAAATAGCCAGCAAAAAGTGAATCACACATCCCAAAGTCAATCATAACCAAGATTCATCTAACTAAAAAGCTTCTGCACAGCCAAACAATCAACAGAGTAAAGGAACAGCACAGGCAATGAGAAAAAATATTTACAAACCAAACACCTAATAAAAGGTTAATATCCAATATATGTATGGAATTCAAATATGTTAACAGTGAATTGGATGGAATAGGCATTTTTCAAAAGGTGGCATAAAAATGGTCAACAAGTATATTTTCTTAAATGATCATTCTTTACAGAAACAGAAAAAAAAAAAAAACCATTTGTATGGAACTACAAAAGACCCCAAATAGCTAAAGCAATTCTAAGTAAGAAGAATAAAGATAGAGGTATCACAGTACATGACTTCAAATTACAAGGCTATGATAATCAAATCAGCATAGTACTGGCATAAAGACAGACACATCAACAAATGGAAGACAATAGAGGCCCCAGAAGTAAAACCACTCACTTATAAGCCATTCATTTTTGACAGTGGCACGAAAAACCTACACAGGGGAAAGGATAGTTAATAAATGGTGCTGGGAAAACTAGGTATCCATGTGCAGAAGAATGAAGAAGCTGGATATCCATTCTTCATCATATACAAAAATCAATACAAAATGAATTAAAGGCTTAAATGTTATACCTGAAACTGCGAAACTACAAAAAAAATTGGGAAAATGCTAAAGGATATTGGTCTAGGCAAAGAATTCGGCGGGCAAGGCCTCAAAAGCACAGACAACAAAAGCAAAAACAGACACATGAGGTTAAACCAACCCAAGGACTTTCTCCACAGCAAAGGAAACAATCAACAAAGTGAAGAGACAACCTAGAGAGTGGGAGAAAACATTTGCAAGCCATCCATCAGACAAAGTATTAATAACCTGAATCCATATGGAACTCAAACAAGGCAGTAGCATAAAACCAACCCAATTTAAAGATGAGCAAAGGACCTGAATAGACACTTCCCAAAAGAAGACATGCAGATGGACAATAGGCATATGGAAAAAGGGATGGACATCACCAATCACTCAGGAAGTGCAAATCAAAACCACAATGAGGTATGATTTTACCCCAGTTGGAATAGCTATTATAAAAATAAAAGACCAAAAATTCTAGCAAGGATGCAGAGAAAATATATTCATACTCTTGGTGGGAATATAAAGAGTGTGGCCATTAGGTAAAACAATATCAAGTTTCTGCTAAAAACTAAAAATAGAAGTACCATGTAAACCAGCAAACTCACTACTGGGTATATATCCAAAAGAAAGGAAATCCGCACCCTGGAGAGATAACTACACTCTCATTATGTTTATTGCAGCACTATTCACAATAACCAAGATACGGAATCAGCCTAAGTGTCCATAACAGATGAATGGTTAAAGAAAATGTCGTGCAGATACACAATGGAATCTTATTCAGCAATAAAAAAAAATTGAAAATCTGTCATTTTCAGCAATGTGGATGGAACTGGGGATCATTATCTTAAATGAAGTAAGCCCAGCACAGAAAGACAAATATCATGTGTTCTCTGTGGGAATTTTAAAAGTGCACCTCTGCTCAATCGGCTAAGGAGCCAGGCACATACACCTAAGGTGGCGGGTTCGAATCCCCAGCCCGGGCCCGCCAAACAACAATGATGCAACCAAAAAAAAAATGGCCGGGGCGTTGTGGCAGGCACCTGTGGTCCCAGCTACTTAGAAGGCAGAGGCAGGAGACTCGCTTGAGCCCAGGAGTTGGAGGTTGCTATGAGCTGTGA
>CAUYQV010001238.1:0-23167 GCA_963574575.1 Galagoides demidoff
AGACAGAGCCTCAAGCTGTCCCCCTGGGTAGAGTGCTGTGGCATCACAGCTCACAGCAACCTCCAACTCCTGGGCTCAAGCGAGTCTCCTGCCTCAGGCTCCCAAGTAGCTGGGACCACAGGTGCCCGCCACAACGCCCCGCTATTTTTTGGTTGCAGCTATCATTGCTGTTTGATGGGCCCGGGCTGGATTTGAACCCGCCACCTTAGGTGTATGTGGCTGGAGCCTTAGCCACTTGAGCCACAGGTGCCGAGCTGAGTTTGAGAACTTAATTGTCTGACCTCACACAATGGGAGCTCTGACGGCCATTCCGGGAAAAGGTTCAAAATTGCTGTGAAAGGCAGACTAGGCGCTGGTGTGGGTGCAGAGCTTCCCAAAGGCACTGCAGTGATATTCGGCAGTGAGGTCTGTAGCACTTTTTCTAGGATGAGTTCGTGAGGCACAGACAGACTCATGGGGCAGTGAGCTCACCGCCCCTGGAGACTTCAGGCTGAGGCTGAATGAGACATCTGTCAGGTGCCATCGAGCAGCGATTCCCAGGGGCGGCATTTACGCCGCTCCTGGACCTGACGCAGGGGACTCACGATCACTTGCTGTCATAGCTATTTCTATACTTACATGTATCCTTGGTACATATGTGTATACATGTCTGTGCCTGTGTTTATGTGTTAGAAAAAGGCCAGCATCTCAGGCCTGTGGTTTCACAGACACGGGCAGCGATGTCAGGCCGAGCCAGATTTCAAACACAAATCTGTTAAGGGGCTGGTTGTGGATGTGGCCAGAACAGTCAGGATGGTCTGGGGAGCCCAACCTCAGAGGAGCTTTCTGCTTGGATTTAGGATTGAGCTCGGTGGCGATCAGCTTGTTTTCACAAGTGATGACTATACCCCCATTATCCTCTATTCTTGTGTCACCAAGGGGGTGTATCTGCAAAAGGTTATCCTTTTTAGGGAGCCTGTCTGAAGCCTTCGATGATCTTGATGCTGGAGTTGGCTTCAGTGGCCATGAGAAGCACGGCCATAGGTGGTGGCAGAGGGGGAAGGGCAGATGGACCCGCCCGCCTGTGTGCCTCTCCTGCTCTCTTTCCCCCTGCATTCTTTGTGTTTCGTTTCTTCTTAGTCCCTGCTCTCATGTTATGCTTCTATGGGGTTTTCTTTTGTCCATTATTTAAAGGCGGAGACTTTGTTTCTTCAGCAGCTTGATTTTGTGCAGTGCCAGCACACAGTGTACACCAGCGACTGTTTGTTGAATGAATAAACGATGGCGGGGACTTTGGTAGGAGTTGGTTGCATGCCCATCCACCTCTGGGAGGCTACAGGCAGAGCATCCTGCAGCAGGTGTACTGGGGCTCCACGCTGTCAGGGTCACGTTGGCTTCATCTTCTTGGCCTCTATCCTGAGTTAGAACCAGAGAGGCCCCAAATAGAAGCCTGGTCTAAACAGAGCCTTGTGGGAATTCCCCCAGGAAACTGAAAGAGGGGTGGCGTTCCTTGGGGTGAACAGATGATAGCATGGCAGCAAGGAGACAGGGGTGATGTCTCTCACACAAAAGCAGCTTGGCCTCTGACTTTGCAACATCATAGGCTCAAGGCAGAGGCATTTCGAATAGCAAGATCAGGTTGATGAAGAGAAAGAAATTTACTTTTCCGGTTGTTTTACGTCATGTTGATAGACCCCTCAAAACATAGGAGAAGGTTGAGTATGTATGCACACGTGTGTGTGTATGTGCACGCATGCGTGTCTGTGGTATGTAGGAGTAGGGAAAAGGGTGGGATTACCTTGGGGTCAAGGCCAGTAGACAGTGGGTCACTGGGACTCTTTCCCAGCCAAATGTCTGAAATCAGTTCAAGTTGAGGTAAGCTTGCATGGGGGACCTGTAAGACTGTTAGGTCTGAATTTTATGCCTGCAAAATTCAGGTGCTGAGTACCCATGTTTCTCCCCAAATAAGACACTGTCTTATATTTATTTTTTCTCAAGAAGACAACTAGGGCTTATTTTCAGGGGATGTCTTCCCCTCCACGCTGAAATGCATGGCGTGGCTATGCAGATACGCCCATCGCTAGGTCTTATTATTGGAGTAGGGCTTATATTTAACAAATGCATAGAAATTCTGCTAGGGCTTATTTTTTGGGTAGGTCTTATTTTCAGGGAAACACAGTAAGAATGTATTTGGAAATGTCTAAAGAGGTAATTAAGTTAAAATGTTGGGTTAGGTTGATAATTAAGTTAAATGTGTCCGTTTGGCTGGGACACAGACACTCACAGAGGGACGGCCCATTGGAAAACCAAGTGAGAGGCCTCGGAAGACACCAGCCCTGCGGGCACCTTGGCCTAGGATGTCCAGCCTCCAGGACTATCAGAGCATAGATTTCTGGTGTGTGAGCCCCCCAGTCTGGGCTACTTGAACATAACAGCACCTACAAACTACTATAGGGAAAAATGGGGTGGTGGTTGGGGTGTCAATCAACCAAACCATAGATAGCAGGCGTGGGTGTGGCCTCAGGGACCCCTGGATCTGGGCGTAGATCAATTTTCTTGGCTCCTTCCCCTGCTGGAGCTTCTGGCCATGGGACGGCCCCTTACAAGCATCTCATGTGAGAGGGACAAGGGAGCCAGATGACCCAAGACCCAAGAGGACAGCAGGCACCAGCCTCCTCCTTGTCTTTTTTTGTTTGTTTTTTTGAGACAGAGTAGAGTGCTGTGGCATCACAGCTCACAGCAACCTCACACTCTTAGGCTCAAGTGATCCTTTTGCCTCAGCCTCCCAAGAAGCTGGGACAACACACACTAGCCACAACATCTGGCTAGTTTTGCTATTTGTTCTAGAGACGGGGTCTCACTGTTGTTCACGCTGGTTTCAAACTCCTGTCCTCAAGAGATCCACCCAGCTCTGCGTCCCAGAGTGCTAGAATTATAGGCGTGAGCCGCTGTGCCTGGCCATGCTTGTGGTATTGAACCATCTATACGAGGATTCTGATTTTCACTTCTCAGATTTGGAGCCTCCTTGGGGGGCTGGGATTGGTCCAGGGAGGAACCTTCGACCCCCTGGAGGCAGGTCTGGGGGCGCAGGGATCTGTAGCAGCACTCTACCCCCAGTGGGAGCTGGGGGCAAGGCAGAGACACTGAACCCTTTCTGCCTTGATGGTTTCACCTGGCGTTTCCCGCGAAGCCCAAGCCGTGGGGGCACCTGTGGGTATCCGGAGTTAATGGCAGGTGGTGTCCTGGTGTAGGAAGATGTTCATTCTTTTTCTTCTTTCTCTAGGATTTGAGATGGGAAATGGAAGAACAGAATCCCTCCTGGCTCTTCCACTCTGTCCAGACCTCCATTTCCCAACCAACGTACAGCTGGGGCAAAGGGACAACTTCCCCTTTGCTCTTGGAAGGTTCTCTGAAAAACGAACTTGCAATAAAGCAGATGAATCAGAAAAAAATTACCAAACTCGTTTTAACATGGATACACGGGAAGCCTCAGAAAATGAGGATTCAACTCCCCCACGGGGTCTAGAAGCTTCTGTGCCTTTCTGATAAAACAGGTTACGGGAGGGGGGAAGGAGAGTTCTGTTGAGAGGGCAACAAAAAACCAGAGGGGAGGAAGGATGGATCAGAAGGAAGATTGTCTGTAGACAGTTGTGGAATTTAAATGAATCTGGAGATACTATCTTCTTAGAGCCTGCTGGGGTGTAGTCACACTCCTGGACTTAGAAGGAGGAAAAGAACAATGGTTCTCCTGGGTCCCAGAGCTGGGTCTCTGGCAGATAAAGAAAATCCCAACCATTGTAGGGAAGTCCATGGTGGTTGGGGGTGGGAGGAGGGAGGAGGTCAGAGCGACCTTGACGGTTCTCCAGCCTGTCCAGCATGTCAAAATTTGGGATGGAAATATCCTAATTTCCTTCAGAGAAAGGCCTTGGGGAACATCTCATTCGATCCCACAGAGGCCCAGGTGGGGTAAGGAATTGGCCCCACCTCACACAGCCTGTGTATGTGGCAGAGCCAGGGTGGGGTGGGGTGGGGGACAGTTGGCCCCACCAGGTCACCCATGCTTGATCAGAAAAGGCAGGCAGGTTGGGACAGGCTCTGCCTCTCATTTGCTGTGACACTTTGGATAAGCATCCGAAATGCCCAGTTTGTTTCCTACTGTCTATTAAAGAAAAAAAAAAAAGATGGGGCTGGGAGGTGTGGCAGGAGATTAGCTGTTATAAGTACTCACTGAACTAGACCTTTCTAAGTCCCTAAATTATCACCTTGTTTTAAGCCAGAAGCTCACAAGGCTGATGGGGCTGTCTTTACCCTATAAACGTATAATTTACCAAGCAATAGCCTTCCAGGTGGAGGGAGGGTATCAGCCTCTGCCCAGGCTGTAATTAACAAGGAGGAAGTGTCTGCCACCCTGGGAATATCTGGCTTCAGGAATTTTTTCTGTAAACAGCTTGGGTGTGGTCAGCCAGCCTTAGGCCCAGTGTGGATAAGCTCAGGCTCCAGAGGGCGAGTAGCCAAGGCTGAGATCCCAGCTCCCACTGCCTACGGTGGACCCTGGGAAATCTATGTAACCCCTGTGTGCCTCAGTTTCCCTATTTGTCTGATGGGAAAAAATGATGCCTCCCTGAGACAGTATGCCTCTGCTGATGCCACGAGAGTAAATGGGCAGAAGCACACACAGCTGTGATTCTTAAATGGGGACAGTCCCCACCGCTGGGATATTTGGCAGTGTCTGGAGAGATTTGGGGTTGTCATGACCGGGGGCGGGGGGGGGGGACGGTGGTACTGATGTCTAGCCAGTCCCCACCGCTGGGACATTTGGTGTGGGAAGGAGGGTGGTACTGATGTCTAGCCTGTAGAGGTAAAGCAGGAGGTGGCCCAGAATGCCAACAGTGCTGAGGCTGGTCTGCTGTAAAGGACAGCACAACCATGTCATCAACATTGGCACTTGTGCGTCCCAAGTTCAGGACGTCCTTGAGTATCAGTTCTGTTTCTGGCATCTCTACGTGCTGCTGGGTACTCAGCCTTAAGTTTTTTCCCTCTCAGTATCAGAGTGCCCCTCACCCCTGGAGTCAGGTGGCCCGGCCCCACCTAGAGGGGAGGGGAAACATCTCTGAGGAAAGAGGAAGCCCTTCGAGCCACATTAGAGAGCCCACTTGCTTCCTGGCACCCTCACAGCCACAGGGCATTCTCAGACTCCAGTTCTCTCTTGAGAGCCCTATGACCATTTGCACCGTCCTTAGGGGACACAAGGCCTGGGTGGGCCGTCCCTACCCAAGCCAATGGGATTCCACCCTTGAGATGCTGCTAGAACCACCAGGCCTGGGGCTGTCTCTCCTGCAGAGGTTGCTAAGCTTTGACAGTGTTTGCTTGTCTCCTGCCCATTTTGACGACCTGTCTGAGAATGAACTGTGGTTAAGAAAAGCAAATCCAAGAGAGGAGGAAAGATGAGTGTCCTGAAGGCGTCATCCACACTTCCAGCTGTGCACAAAGCCTGTGCTGCACTGGTCTTTACATAAACTCATCAATTCCTTTTTATTTTCATAGGTTTGGGGTTAGGTTTCAGTCACTGGCTGATACAGAAATTCCACTCGTCCTAGAGTCTTTTTTTTTTTTTCTTTTTGAGACAGGGTCTTGGTCTGTTGCCCAGATTGGGGTGCGGAGAAGTCATCATAGCTCACAGCAACCTTCAGCTCCCAGCCTCAAGCAATCCTCCTGCCTTGGCCTCCTCAAAGCTAGGATTACAGGGGTGCCCCACCATACCCAGCGAGTCTTTTTGTTTTTCTTGCTGTGTTTTTCTGGAACCTTGATTTTTCTTTTCCTTTTTATTTTTGCAGTGTTTGGCCGGGGCCAGGTTTGAACCTGCCACCTCCAATATATGGGGCTGGCACCCCACTCCTCTGAGCCACAGGCGCCACCCTTGATTTTTCGTTTTTTTCCTTAGGTAAATTAGAAGCTTCTTGAGGGTAGGGCTTGTGTAGTAAACTCAGTTCCCTCTGGGTGCTATATAGAAGCATAGTCTTGTTCAAATGCCTGCAACACAGAATGTTCTGTGTCTGTCCTGTCCGGCACAGTAGCCACTAGCCACATGTAGCTACAAAGTGCCTGAAGTGTGGCTCGTGCAATCGAGGAATGGAATTTTAAATTTTATTTAATTTTAATTAATAATTTAAATAACCACATGTGGCTTGTGGCTGCTGTATTGACCAGCACGGTTGTTCAGCATCCTGCCCGGACAGCTGGTGCTCCGGGAATTTTTATGTACTTATTCATCTGTCCCTTTGCTTAGTAAACAGCAAGAGTGTGCTGGAGACACGTATTGGGGGATGTGGTATAGGTATAATCACAGTCCCTGCAGGCCCCCCTACAAATTACCATAATGCAAAGTCAAGGAATGGAATATCTCAGAGGAGGCCCAGGTTATATTCTTCGGAATTCAGCGGAGATCCACCCTGGCCCAGGGAGAGTTTGGAGAGTAGGACCTCCAAAGCTATGCGGGGCAGCTAGTCGAATATCAAGATGCATGAATCTATCTGTGCTCAGCTGAGGAGCCCTTTTGGGATGTGGGTTCCACCTGAGAGGCAGCTGGAGGGTTAGTGCTGGTGGAGTTCAAGTTCTGGCTCTTCTGGCAGTGAAAACTTGGAGAGCTGTAACAGTATATGCCCCCCCGGATTAAAAGGGATATTTGTACAAAGTCCTTAGCACAGCCAGTGATTAGCACAAGCACACAAGCAAAATCTTAGCTGCTATTTGTGATGAGAGCTGGGCCCCCTGCCCTCCAGACTGGGTCTCAGGGTGCCCTGGCGGCTTATCTCAGCCCTACATTAGGTCTACCCTTCTATGGGGGCCAGGCCTTCCTTTCAGGACCTTTAAAGGCCAAGGCTGCCTGGGCCTTTACTGAAAGAAGAAGGGACTCGGGAAGAGCTGGCCATCTCACACGGGTTTGCTCAGGTTCGTTCCTTCCCCTTGGAAGCTGGCAACCTAGCTCACAACCAGTGTGGCTTTGAACAGGCATCTTGGGTTTCTACCAGACACCTGAGTTCCCAATCAGCTATGCCCTGGCACCCATGGGGCCACCTCATGGGCCCATCGCATCAGTCTTTAGCTTGATAAATCTGATTTAGCCAGAGCAAAGGGAAAGAGGGATATGTTTGCAGAAGGCGGGGCTTCACGTCCAGCTGTAGCACTAATTGCATCAGGGGCCAGGTTGAGGATCCTGGGGGTGGGCAGAGGCCTGGCAGAGGTTCTGCTGCCTGATGCCCCCTCAGTACCTTCAGAAGCTGAGCCCCTCACCCCCTGCACTCCAGCCTCGTGGAGTCTTTTCAGCTTGAAGCTCTGTTTCCCTTGCCACAGGACCTTTGCACGTGCTGCCCCCGCTGCCTGGTATCCTTTTCAACTGCTAAACTCCCCTTTGCCTGGTCTTAACCTCTTGCTGACTATGATAAATGCCCAGATGAAGAGCCCTCTGACCACCACCCACTTCTGCTCTCAAGGATCATCCCAGTTACCTTCTCCCTTGCAGAGAAGAATATTTCATCCACGTGTTTCCCACTAGGATGTGAGCTCTGCGAGGGACCCATTTGGGCAGGATTTTTTTCACTATTATATCCTCATCATCTAACTCAGGGACTGACTGCCCGGAATGTTCTTGCCCCAGATCTTCACCAGGCTGGTGCCTCAGAATTTAAGTCTCAGACTCAGGGATCCTCCATCCCCCACTTGAAGTCACTTATCACTGCAGTCCCCAACCCTCAGGCTGCCTGCCCAGTGGCACCAGTCAGTGGCCAGGGCCACACAGCAGGTGACTGTGAGCAGCAGGTGACAGGGTGGCAGGTGGGCACGCGAAGCTTCATCTGTGTTTAACAGCCGCTCCCCTTCACTCCTGTCATGCCTAGTCCTGCCTCCTGTGAGATCAGTGGTGACATTTGATTCTTACAGAGCATGAACCCTGTGTAAACCCCACGTGCGCGGGAGCCAGGTTTTGTGCTCCTTATGAGACTTTAACTCCTGATGATCCAAAGGGGGGGGGGATGTAATGTGCTGAGTCACCCTGAAACCCCCATCCCTTGTCCATGGGAAAATTATCTCCCATGAAACCCGTCCCTGGTGCCAAAAAGATTGGGGACTGCTGCTCTATCTGAAGTCAGTCTCCTCGTCCCTGGCGTGTCTCCCTCTTTACCACATCAAGTTCTATCCCTAGCCGAAAAGCAGCCCTGCCACCCAGGAGGATTCGGTAGTGTTTGTGGTTGGCTTATAGAAACTAGTGTCCAGCATCTCTTCTCGGTTCAGGACATGGTTTCCGTCCCAGGGGAAACACACAGAAAGCCTGGGAAAGAGAGATTCCATCAGGGCCACTTGGATGCCTGGATGGAGCCTGCAGACCAGACCCCTACATCATGCGGTTGGGGCTTTGCTAGGAGGGCCCACGTGTCTGCCATGACCTTGGTATTCACGTGTGGTTCCTGGGCCAGCTGCATCCCCCCTAGATCTTGTAGGAATGCTCATCTTCAGGCCTGACCCCAGACCTCCCAATTCAGCACCTGTATCCCCAAATCGCCTCCCCAGCAGGTGATATATGTGCCTGTGAAGTCTGAGGGCACCTTCTAGGGTGCCTGTGCCACTCAGATCTATTCTAGCAATGGGAGGAGTGACACAAAGAGAGGGGTCACTTGTCAGACATCCTCGTCCTGGGACAGAAGGCAATGCCCGGATGGGGACTTGTCAAACAGGACGGAGTGCACCTGAATTGCATTCTGAGTCATGACCCTAGTGAGTCCTGCCCTGGGGTCAAGTCTTTGCCCCAAGGTGGAGCTCTTGCCCCACGACTTCTTAGCTTTCGGGGCTAGGCAAGCCCCCCAGCCTTTCCAATCTCAGTTTCTCCATTGATGAGTCTATGAAATGGGTTCACAATCTCCTCCCTCCAAGAGGCTGCTGGGAAAACGAAATGAGGAGACACACAGGGAAAAAAGTCACCTCAATAAAGCGCCGGGCGGTAGTATTTATTGTTACAGTGTTAAAATTTGCTCTCGGGAAGGCGTTTGGGGCTGGGGCCGGGCCAGGAGTGTCATCATTGCTCACAGACAACTCCGTTCTTTCCCAGCTGACATGTGGGTTTGATATCAGCAATGCTGACAGATTTCTAGGAGTAAAGCTGAGCCCAGCCAAGGACAAAGGGGCCTTGCAGAAGTGCCAGGGACCAGAAATCTGTGTCGGCTGGGCAGGTGGCTTCTGATGGCTCTGACCCCCAGATTCTGGGAGGAGTATGGTGTGTCTCCCCCTACCCTGCTGCTCCCAGCCCCTTTTCAAGGGCCCAGCACCTGTGGGCAAAGGCCACAGCAACACCCAGAGAATCACATCTGTATTGTCCCCAAGCCTACACGCCATGCCACCCTTTATGGGCCAAGACTATTTGGACAGAATATGGAAGGTCACCACCCTGGAGGTGGCCCCTTCTCAGACTTTGTCGATGACCTCCCAGAGTCTCTCTGCCAAGTCTCCACCCTTCACTCTTTTTGCTCAGCCTTCAAGAGGAGGTGACATTTCAGAGTTTTCTAGCAGACAAAGCTTACCCAGTCTGACTCGGTAGAGGTTGTTAATTTAACCACCACTCTGACCACACATTGGAAAACCAGCTCCAAACCCTCGTCTGGCTGCCAGGGACAGGGAGCCCCATGGATGAGAGAGGGCTGTGATGACATCGTTTGGACCAGAAGGTACACTTGAGGCTACCTGTGTTGTCCCAGGCCCGCTGACCTCATGCTGTGAAGGTTGGGGGGGGGGGCAATGCCATCTCTGCCAGTGACTCCCAATTGTCCATTTATCATCTGGTCCCCAACAGGTTGGAGTCCTGACAACGCAGGTGCCATTTCTGACAATGTGGGTGAACACCGGTTTCCAATCATCTCATCTGCATTCAGGTGACCGCTCCCATTCTTGCTCACCCTGCAGGAATAACCGCCCATCTGGGCATCCCGCCTTAGCTGCCTCCCAAGAGGCAGATTCTAGGGTCTGAGGGTACACAGTCTGGGTGTGGCTTGGGAGTGACTTGTGGCACCAGGCCCCTGAGCTGTGGGGCCTGCAGCTTCAGGACCTCGTGAATGAGGCTGATACAAGGGTTTGAACCTGAACCAAGCCAAGCCCCAGAGATTCACATCTTGGGGCCTAGAATCAGAAATGTTTCCTTCCAAGGCTGAACATCCACCTGCCCACCAGCTCGGCATCTGGTTTCAGGTAGCAAGAAAGGCTGTGCTTGTGTTAGAGAGAAAACCACGGTCTCAGCATTAGGCAGGAGCATATTTCAAGTTCAGGAGGGCTCAGCTTCTCCTGAGAAAGGAAACAATTTGTTGGGTTGAAGAACATGTGCTTTGACAGTTCTCAGCAGCTGATACCTAAGGCGAATCTTGGAAATTCAAACCTCTCATTGGCTCCCGGTGCAAATGGCCTCAAAAGGGGTCGCGCAAAAGATGATTGGCTTTGATACCTGACTTGTAAGTAGAACGCCAACACAGCTGTCCTTCCCCTAAACATCATTCAGCAAAGTCACCTGCTTAGCAAAGTCAGGCCTGAACTTCTGAATCAAACTGGCTCCCAAGGTTTTGCTCACTGGGTAGACATTTTTGTTGAGCCCCGTCAGGGGCTGTTGGTGAGTCTGAGCATTAGACACTCCCCGCCCTCCTTCTGTACATTGCTCCAACCGAAGCAGAGAATGAGTCCAGAGTCAGTTCTGGGTTGCAAGTGGGAAATTAGACGCCCATAACTTCCCGCTGTCTCCTGAGAGGTTACGCAGTGTGTTACAGACATTAGCAAGTGTTAGTCCTCACGGCGTCCCTGGGAGGGGACGAGAAGTGTTAGAGATGAAGGCATTGAGGCACAGAGAGGTGAGGCCACTAGGGAGAAGACACAGCAAGACGAAGACGATGGGGCAAGAAAAGGGCTTTGCTCTGTGCAGTTTGCATCTCAGAACGTTGGGGGGCACACCTGTGTTTCAGGTGACGGTGACATCCCCACAAAGATTTCTTGGGTTCCCGATGACAAGCATTGCCCTGCCCCAGATCCCAAATCGAATGCCGCATTCCGTACAGTTGTCGCTGACTGAACTCGGTCACCCTGGATCTTGCCATCACAATATCTTGCATGCCGGTGACAGGATAGCTGCATTTCCTGAGTTGTCGCCACTAGTCCCCACCCCTGCATGGCTCAGTCACGGGACCCCCACTCGGTGTAGCTGCTCCTGGCCTGATGGGTGCACAGGTCTGCAACACATCAACTCCCATGCGACACAGAGCTCCTAAGGCAGAGGGAATGACCAGTCCCCATTTGCATTCTGCCAAGAAAGATTTGGGGACCCAAGTTCTCAGCCAAGGAAGCAGCAGACAGGTCCTCCTCTGTCTGACATCTCCGCGAGGCAGCATTTTCTGCGCCAACTCTGCTGCCGGCTCTGCTAACACACTGGGTGACGTGGCATGGGGTTGGGTCCCACCTGCTCCTCCCGGGAGGGTGTTTTGGGAACTCTGTCCATCTTGTCAGCTCAGTACAAGACTCCTGGTGACATTTGGACTTCTCAACAGCTGACCGTTGCTCCGAGGTTGAGGCTGCACATCTCGATTACGGAAGGGCTGGGCACTGGGATGAATCCTCCCAGCCAGTCTCCTGGGGTTGAGTGGGAAAATCCGTGGCCCACCCGAAGCAGGCGGGTTGGGGTCTCCTCTCTCCTGGGCACTCCCCACCTGACACTGCAGCAAGTCTGCTGGGATTCTGCCCAGGAACAGAGGTCACTATGTACAGTGGGGAACGGCACCTGGGCCACCTGGCTGCTCCTCCTGCCTGGGTCTCTCCGCATGGGGTCTGGTGGAGCCTCACACGTTGGTGACCTCCAGGCTACTGTAGCCTTCCAGACGGCACTGCTCGAGCCTGCCCTGTGGATCCTCATCCCCGCAGTCTTCGTTTTGAAGAGAGCCATAGTCATCGTGAAAATCGGGGTCTTTGCTGCTGAAGCCCCTTCCGATCTTCCCCAGGGGCAGCTGAGAAGACAAAAATATGACCAAAGAAGAAGAAGAGAAATAAAATGAAATGTTTTTACATCTGGGAAAATGTCTCCAATTTGCATTGCTGTGTGTCCTTGAGTAATTTACTTAACCTCTCTGTGCTCCTATTAGCAATCATAGTCACTGATCAGGGACACTGAGAGGAGATTGTGATTACCATTTGGAGAGAGTTTTGTGTTCCCTAGTGGAAGGATTCAACTGGTTGTCAAGGGTGAGGATAAATATGGTCCGTCTAATTATTCACAAGGTCTCCTTCGTTTCTCTTAGGTGGGAGAGGAGTTGAGAAAGGAGGCACTGGGGGATACTTGTGAGACTGAGCAGGAGCATGAGGTATGACTGCATATTCAAGTTGAGAAGGAATATTCTAGAAAGAATGTGGATTTGGGAGACTTACAGACCCATGTTCAGGTTCCTGTTCTGCCACTTACCAGCTGTGTGATCTTGGACAAGTCATCTCCCCTCTCTGAGCCTGTTTTCCCAGCTACAAAATGGGAATGGTCATTTCTACCTCCCAGAATTGTTGCAAAGAGTAGAAATTCCATCTGTAAAGCACGGAGCAGGTGCTTGACAAATACTATTTACACCCAGAAGGCCCTCGACGATCCTTCCCTCCTATTTCATACTATCTGTATTACAGCAGCCATTAGAGTGCTTTTTACAAAGCTATTTCCTTAACTGCCTTTCTTGCTAGACCAGTGTTTCTCAACCTTTTTTTTTTTTTAAATTATTGCCTCCTAAGGAGACTTTTTTTGTTTTTGAGACAGAGTTTTACTTTGTTGGCCTGGGTAGAGTGCTGTGGCATCATAGCTCACAGCAACCTCAAACTCTAGGGTTCGAGTGATTCTCTTGCCTCAGTCTACCAAGTAGCTGGGACTACAGGCGCCTGCCACAATGCCTGGCAATTTTTAGAGATGGGGTCTCGCTCTTGCTCAGGCTGGTCTTGAACCCGTGAGCTCAGGCAATCTACCTGCCTCAGCCTCCCAGAGTTGCTAGGATTATAGGCGTGAGCTACCACGCCCGGCCTAAGGAGACTTTTTAGACAGTTTTATCCTAATTGTGCCCCTACCGTGAAATTTGAATACCACAGATGTACTGTGCATTGTTTATGCACCATATGCATATCTGTGCTTTTACCTAAGAAGAGTAAGATTTTTTTTTTGCACCTTCCCTCCCACCTCCAATTTTTCCCCCTTTGGTGGTGATGTGACTCCAAATTAGAAAGCATGTTCTAGAATGGAAGAATTGTAAGGGTAAGGTTGGCCATTTTTTCATGTTTATGAGCAAATGGGGATCATTCATTCTTCAGATGGAAAATTGGATTACCCAGTGCTGCCATCTGGGTCTAAAACTTTCCATTTAGGAATCCGTGTCAGTCAGACTCTGTGTGTTCAGACTCACACTGTGTGTGTTTTCATATCGTTTTCTTTTTTTTTGAGACAGAGCCTCAAGCTGTCCCCCTGGGTAGAGTGACGCGGCATCACAGCTCACAGCAACCTCCAACTCCCGGGCTCAAGCGAGTCTCCTGCCTCAGCCTCCCAAGTAGCTGGGACCACAGGCGCCCACCACAATGCCTGGCTATTTTTTGGTTGCAGCCATCATTGTTGTTTTGGCTGGATTCGAACTCGCCACCTTAGGTGTATGTGGCTGGCACCTTAGCCACTTGAGCCACAGGCGCTGAGCCTTTCATACTGTTTTCTTGGAGTCTCCAGGGTTCATCTCTGGAGACCTACCCAGGTCACTGGTGCTCTAAGACGTTGGTTCTCAGAATCTGGGGCTGCAGTGGGACCCTCTGGGCGCTTGGGGGCGCCACCGTACCCAAGACCTTAAACCCCAAAGTCTATACATCCAGCAACAATGTAAATGATTCTGACACAAGCATGTGAGGTCTGACCTTCGCAATGTGGTGTACCATTCTAAACCTCCCGGGAGCCTTTTGTCACCATGACTGAAGCATCACGGAGGTCTCTTGAAGGGCGTCCTTCTTAGATGCACCTGTCTGTCCGGCCTGGCACTCTACCTTCACAGGCCAACCCAGGAGCCATGCACATGCAGCAGGGAGAGGGCCACCTCGCCCAGAGGACACAAAGATCCTTCCCAGGTGTGCAGGAGTAACAGGTGAATGCATGGAGTGACTTACCCGGCCAGCCTTATACTTGAGACCACTGCTGTTCTCCTCCTTTCCTGCCCGGGTGATGCTGGAGGCCCTCCCGGGGGGTGTCCCAAAGCGCTCAGCCTCTCGGATGCCTGTAGAGCTGGGGAGACACCCACTTTGAGTCAGTAGGGGAGGCTCAGTCAACTACTGCCACCCAGGGACATGGGCACGCAAAGACTCACCCCGGTGGCAATGACCACTGAGACCGACTGAGCACCGCCTACGTGCCATCTCTGCACTTAGCACTTCATAAATGCGATCCTTACTGTGTGTCTAGGGGTTGGGACTGCCAGTCCTGGGAGACAGATGAGGAAAGGGAGGCACACAGAGATCAAGCGATGTGCCCAAGATCACACAGCAAGTAAGTGGCACAGCCAAGATTATACTCGTGTTTGAGTTTCCAAAGTCTTACTCTTAACTCTTCAGTGTCCTGCAAACCTTACGGGGAGAGGGAAGACTTGATAAGAAAATCCCCAAATACTAGCGATTTAGATGTGATTTGAGAAGCATTGGGAAAGTTCCCTCACTGTGCATTAGAAATCTGTGTCCCCCACCTGACTGCTGCCTGAAGCCATCTGTGATTCCCTTCTTTGTACAAAATCACAAAAGGTTTCTGTTAGAATAGAATGTGGGAAATTATAGCCCATGGGCCAAGTCCGGCTGGCTGATGGATTTTGTAAATAAAGTTTTATTGGAACTCAGCCACGCCTATTGTTTCTGTGTTGGCCATGGTTGCTTTCTTGCTAGAAAGACAGAGTTGTATACTTTTGGCAGAGATCATACAGCTCCCAAATCTTAACATGTTTCCTATCTGGCATTTTACAGAAAAAGTTTGCCAATCCATGCCGGGGAGGAAGACACTGAGGTTCCTTATGGGGCACAGAGTTGGAGCAAGAGGCCTGTTGCAGAGCCAGGAGTCATCACAGAGGGAGGCTTATTAAAAGAATGAATCTTCTTTATGAAAAAGAATATGTTCCAGTCCCCTCCAGGTAAACATAAAAGATGTAAAGTCTCCATCCTCTTTAATGACTGCATAGTAAAAAGTATCTCCAGAATGGAAAAAAAAAGTATCCAATGTACTCAGTAGAATTATGGAACCAATATATAATCACCTACATTCATACGAATGATAAAACACAGTTATAGTCCAGAAAGAAGGAGGGTAGAGGAGGGAGAAGGGAGGGGAGGGGGGAGGACGGGAGGAGGGAGGGTATTTTGTGGGACCTCACCTATTGTGCACAATGCAATGGTACATTTCAAATCTGTTAAGAGTAGAGTATAAATATCTGACTGACCACAACAAATAAGTAAATGAAATGATGGTTATGTTAACCAGGTCGAGGTAAGCATTCCACATTTTATATCAAATCAGCACACTGTACCCCATAAATGTACACAGTTGTGATTTAATAAAAAATAAAATAAGTCTCAATAAAGCTATTTCAAAATTAAAATAAAATATACATAATTTCTTAAATATAAAAAGAAAGAGAATGAACCTTCTACATCTTTTTTTTTTTTTTTTTTGCAGTTTTTGGCCGGGGCTGGGTTTGAACCCACCACCTCTGGTATATGGGGCCGGCACCCTGCTCCTTTGAGTCACAGGCGCTGCCTCCTTCTCACATCTGTTAAGCTGCTTCAGAGAAGTTCTGCTGCTTCTGGAGCAAACTGTGCTGAGGATTTCAAAGGAGGGGTGGGGTGGCTAAAAGGAGACAGCATTGCCTAAACTGAAACTCATCCAAGTTCTCACCCAGGGTGCCAAGGGTTCATGGAATAGTGTTCTTGTCACCCTCGTGTCCATAAAAACCATCCCCAAATGCTAAAGATGCTTCCATGTAACAGGGAGGCCATACTCTGTGGTGGGTCAGGAGATGAGGTCTTTGTGACTACCCCCCTCCTCCACTGGAGATGTAATTCCCAGGTCCAGTGGGAAAGCAGCTCATGCCTTGAATATTTGTCCCCTCCAAAACTCATGTTGAAATTTAGGTGATCATGTTGAGAGGTGGGACCTTTAAGAGTTCCTGGGTCTTGAGGGCTCTGCCTCATGAATGGATTGACCCATTCATGGATTCATGGGTTATCGTGGGAGGGGGATTGCTGGCCTTATAACAAGAGAAGAGAGACCTGAGCTAGCATGCTTTGTTTCCTCACCATGTGATGCCCTGTGCCACGTGGGGGACCCTGCAGAGTGTCCCCACCAGCAAGAAGGTCCTCACCAGATGTGGCCCTTCAACCTTGGACTTCTCAGCCCTCCTAATGGCAAGAAATTCCTTTTCTTTATAAATTACCCAGTTTCAGATATTCTGTTTTAAGAACAAAACAGACTGAGATGCTCCTGACATCTATCTCAATAACTAGTGGTGTTTCCCAAATTGGAAGCTTTGCACCCAACCAGCATTCTAGAAGGACCCACCTCAAAGGGTCAGCACCACCACCCTGCTCCCATTTCTTGTTTTCCCCTCTCTCTAGAAGGCTGAAGGCAGCAACAGAGAAGGAGAGGGAGCCAGAGGGCAGTGGATGGGAGGGCTTTGCTGCTTGGATCACCGCAGAGATGTCCTGGGGCAAAGCTCAAAGATCTAACAGCTTAAAAGATATGAGAAGGTTGGCTCTCCAGGGATCACCCTCCCTTGGTGTTTTCTTGGCTGGGGCTTCTTGTGGTGCTAGAAGTAGTCTTTAGATTTCCTTAGAAACCCATGGAGTTCTGTGACACCCTCTCCCAGCTGACTGAAGCCTGTTCCAGAGGCTCAGCAAAGGGTCTATGGGATTCTGAAATCCCAAATCACAGGGACCTGGACTCTCAAGCCATGCATGGACATAAGAAGGAAGCTGCATCACGGACAGAGGTGACAACAAGGAGTACGGCTTGGGGTCTGGGGCTGGCACAGCCTCTTAATTCCCTGGCTGGCCAGTGTTGGATTCCTTGTGCATAAAACAAGGAGCCTGGACCAAGTACACGTCCCCCTTCCTCATCCTTTCAGCAGGAGGTCCACTGCTTCTGTCTAATTCCCTAGGGAGTCTCTGAACTACCAAGACACAAGAACTCATCCTATTTGTCCCAACCAGAACATCCCCTGGCATACACACCCACCAGTCTCAGATAGTCCTGAGTTCACCTGCTATCGTGCAAGAAGGGCTTATCAGACATACTCTGCTTAGCTAGGGCCACCCTCCGGGCCCAGGGTATCTTAACTCTGTTACAGAAGGAAGGTCAGGAAAGGTGGACAGTACTAAGAGGAGCCTCTTTCTTGTATCTTTTGATTCATGGCTCATGAATAGTGTTCTTGTCACCCTCGTCTCCATAAAAATCATCCCCCATGCTAAAGATGCTAAAAAGTGGATTTCTGGAGCTCTGCCAGAAAATACTGGTCCCACAGTGAGATGGGACCAGGAAATCTGCATTTTGCAAAACCCTGCTATAGGGGTCTGTGGACTTAATTTTGAGAACAAAGAGCATGGGTATGAGGTTGCCAATGGGAAGGGCTGTCCATGACACTTGGACCCTACTTTAGATGTGGAGTTTCTTCCCATGCCTCAATTTCTCCACCTGCATGACATGAGGAGTAACCAGCTGCTCCCTAATGCCCTTTGTGATTTGGGGGTTCAGTGCACAGGCCTGAGTCAGGCAGCTCCATGTTCAAATTTGGGCTCTGTCAACAAAGATTTAGCTAGGTGGATTAAAAACAAAAAAAGAATAAAAACTCAAATTCATGGCTAGGCACCTGTAGCTCAAGCGGCTAAGGTGCTAGCCACATATACCAGAGCTGGTGGGTTCAAATCCAGCCTGGGTCTGCCAGACAATGACATCTACAACCAAACAAACAAACAAACAAACAAAAAAAAACAAACAAAACTAGCTGGGTGTTGTGGTGGGTGCCTGTAGTCCTAGTTACTTGGGAGGCTGAGGCAAGAGAATCACTTAAACCCAGGAGTTGGAGGTTGCTGTGAGCTGTGACGCCACAGCACTCTACCCAGGGTGACAGCTTGAGGCTTTGTCTCAAAAAACTCCCTCAAATTCAGATTACTAAAACCAGGAATGAGAGAGGGGTTATTACTACCAACTTTATTGAAATGTATGTCACCAAATCAGCTCATCTAGATGAAATGAACAAACTCCTAGAAAGATATAAACTATCAAAACTGACTCAAGAAGAAATAGAAAGCCTGACTAGACTTCTAACAAGTAAAGAGATTGAATCAGTATTCAAAAAGCTTCCCATAAGAAAAAAACCTACGTCCAGATGGCTTCACTGGTGGCTTCTGCCAAATGTTCCAAGAATAATGAGCACTAATGCTTTGGAAATTCTTCTATGTATAAAATATAAAAGAGGAAAGAACACTTCTCAACCCACACTATTAGGCCAGTATTACCCTGACAAATACATCCCAGGGAAAGGAAACTGCAGACCAATATCCTTTATAAATAGAGATGTAGAAATTCCCCACAAAATACTTGCAAAATGAATCCAGCAACATATTAAAGGAACTATACACCAGGACCAAGTGGGATTTATCCCAGGAATGCAAGGTTGGTTTGACATATGACGATCAATCAATGTATCAAACTCTATTAATAGAATAAAAGACAAATCTAGGCTCTGCCATTTACTAACTGTGTAGCTTGGTCCCTTTGAACAAGTTTCTCCATCTTTAAAGGAGGGATAATAATATTGATCTCTTGGCACTGTCAGGAGGATTAAATTAGATAGTGTAGGTAGGAAGAACTCAGTAAATGGTCATGTAACCCTAAGCGCATCATTTCAAGGGCAGAATCCACTGGGAAGGGGCCTGGTTTATCTGTCCAGTTGTTTACTCTTTGGTCACTTTTCAGATGAGGATAAGAGGGTAGGTAGGCCTGATATGGTCTGCTTGCCTGGACCGTGGGCACCATCAATGTGCTCATTCCTGCCTCCAAACTTTGCCCCACAGTTGTCCTGCCTGGACTGGCTCTCTCAACCTGTTGGTTCAGTGCTAAGCCTTCTGGTTTGAACCACCCTCACTCATCTTTCCCTACACGCTCACTGTGAACTCCCTTCTCTGATACCCAGATGGCTTTGGATTTAACATACAACTTTCTTTAAGATCTGACTGCTCCCCCACCTCTTTCTCGTCTATGATATTCAGGCTAAAGCTCTTTGCTTCTCTGAGCCTCAGTTTCCTGGTCGTAGAAAGAGACCACCATAGTACAAGGAACATATGGAGTCCTGTGATGGGCCAGGATGGGCCTGGGCCTGATCCACACTCACGTGGCTGGGTGGAAGATGGCACTCATCTCCTCTGCCAGGTGTCTTCGAAGGATGTGCTTCCCACTGGGAATGCCCAGGGCGGTGGCCATGGCCTCAGCATTGAATGTGGGTTCCAGAACCAGCACGGCACCATGGACGCCGCTATTGGTCAGGTTGTCCGCATATTCCTAAGGGCAAAGGCACAAGGCTGGTTGGCTTGAGAGGGCCAGACTGCTGGCCTGGGGAGGTGCTGGCAGTTCTAAGAAGCACTGTGTCCCCAACAGCAAAGGCTTGAGCCCCTGGGGACCAGTCAATTGAACTGTGAACAAGATCCCCTTCTCCACTCTTGAGTGGCCAGGAGGGCAGGGTCTCATGTTGCAGAGGCAGGCCAGGCCTAGCAGGCAGCCACGAATTCTCATGGAATGAAAGGGTGTGCCTGGATCTCAACCCCACCTGTGCTTAGAGAGTGAGGCCAGCTCAGCACCTGCAGCCTCAGGAGAAAAACATCACAACAGGGGGGGCCTGTCACAGGGGTGGGCAGTTCCCGCCTCCTGAGTGACAGGCAGCAGGCTGTCCTTGCTAAGCTTGGGCAAAGATGCCTCAGTTCATCCAGAGAGAGATATGGGTGGTGTGCAAATTTGCGAGGGGTGTGCACACACCCCAGAGGTGCCCCCACATTGCCATCATCCTCACCTTCAGGTCGATGTCACGCACCCACTTGAGTACCCTCTGGTTGGTCCAGACCACAGGGTCAACATTCTGGGTCTCACAGCGGGCCCGGCGCTCCTGGAGGACCTGGGGGGACACAGTGGGTCAGCTGGGGGGAACAAGGGCACCCAGAGGCTCCAGGTGGGGTGGGAACCCCTCGCCCCCTTCTTGCATGTTATTGTCATGAGCCTCCACGTCTGCCTCCATCATCAGACTGGGCTCCCGGAGGCCAGGACCTGCGTTCTTGTCCCCTCACTGCTCCCACTGGTGCAGGAGGAAGGTGATGCCACCTCTTCTCTAAACAGAAAGCTGACTGCTCTGAGCCACACAGCAGTGCATCCTGGAGTTGGAATTTAAACCCATGTTTTCTTTTCCAAGTCTTCTCTCTCTCCACTGTACCGCCTGGTTGAGCCCTTGCCACGCATACAACAGGTGCACCATGAGGGCTTTTCAGTGGGTGTTTGGGGAAGGGGAAGAAGGGCTGGCAGTCCCTCTTCTGTCCCTCTGCTCCTGACCATGAATAGCTTGTGCTCTGATGTGAGCCTAAGGTCAACCATCTGGACTCAGCCCCATAGGACCCTTCCCCAGGGGTGTTGGGAGGCCCTGGGGAGCTGAAGCAGGTGTTCTGCACTCTCTGCCCTGGCAGAACTCAAAAATCAAGGGCAGTCAGAGCCCAAACTTGTGAACATGACCCACAGGTCCCTGGTGACATCTCTAGCACCCCCTCTCACTGACCCCCTAAACCTACCACTCCACCCATCAGGACTCAGAGTTCCCCTGCTGCCACAGACCTGGCCTCTGGGCCTTCACCACGCTGTCCCCTCTGCTGGCCGCCTTCCCCTCTTATTTTCCACTGATCCCCTGTGATTCCTCCTTGAGGTCTCAGTTTGGCTGTTGCTGTCCCTGGGGGTCTGTCCCTGATCCTGTGGAGGCTTCTTGTTTGGGTTTTTGTAAAACCCAGGGCTTCCCTCACGGGGACATTTTTCTGTAGTATTGTCACCACCGCTTCTTTGTGGTTCTTCCTGATAAGCAGCAAGCTCTCAGAGGATGAGGGCTCCCATCTTCCCAGAACTGAACACAGGGCCTGGCCCCACACCCAGCATGTGGTTGTTAGAAGGAGGGAGGGAGGGTGGGAGGATGGTTGCACAGATGGATGGATGGACGGATGACTGATAGCTGATGGATGTGAGGATGGATGGGTGGATGAGTGGATGATGGACGGACAGATGGATGAAGGAAGAAGCAGATTTATGGATGGGTGATTGACTGGACGGATGGATGGACAGGTGAAGAGATGGGTGGGTGGTCAGATGGGCAGACAGTGGATGCCAGCGGGGGCAGGGGGCCGTGGCAGCACCTGGTCCTCACCTCCCTGCTGAAGTTCACTTGGTGCAGCAGCTCGATCCCCAGCAGGATGCTGACCTGGTGGAACTTCTTGGACACATTCAGGTGTTTCTCCAAGTCCCGCTTCATCAGGGAGTTCAGCATCCGCCCATCAACCAGGTGGTTCTGGAAGGCCTGGGAGTACTGGGATAGGCCGATGTCATTCAGCCAGGCCTTGGCCACCCAGTGATGGTCCAGGTCAGCAGCTTTGGACAGGCTGGTGAGGAGAGATGCGTCCAGAGAGAGGGACGGGGGAAGGTGTCAGAAACAGGGACAGGCAGAAATGGCAGCAGAGATTGGGAGGCAACAGGGTCAAGGAGGGCCAAGAAATCATAGAGACAAACAGGGATGGGGGGAGAGGAGGGAGAGAGAGAGGAAGGCAGAAAGAAGAGCAGAGCGGAGAGAGGTGGATGGGGTGGGGACAGAGAAAGCCCCACAGAACAGAGGATCAACAGAGAGAGAGCAAACGGTGACAGAGGGCACACGGCAGCAACTCTGGGGACCCCATCCTGCCTGCCGAGGCCTCCCCACTTCCACGGGGGCCTCTACAGGATCCCTGGGACCCACAGTCCTGGCCCGTGGGATGAGGAGGTCCTCCCCAGCGTTCCCTAGTGTGTTTTCCTGTGCAGAGAATATAATGAGAAATGACAGTGATTGCCACCATGGAGTGTCCACCTACGGTGTGCTGGGCATGTCCTAACACTCAGAAGCGCTACGTGAGGCAGTCGTCGAGGTCCCCCCTCTACAAAGGAGAGGCTCCGGCTTTGCCCACAGCCACACAGCGGCGCGTCTTGGGAGGTGGAATTAAAACCCATGTTTGGTGTATTCTGAGTCCTCTCTCTCACCTCTATACTTCTGTGTCTCCAACTCCTCTGTGTCCCACACGAGACAGTACCCAGTGCCACACACACAGCAGGTGCACCGTGAGCACTTTTCTTTCTTTTTTTTTTTAATTTAATTAATTAATTTATTTTTATTAATTGATAGCTGTATACATTAATGCAAACATGGGGTACATTGTACTGTTTTCATATACAATTTGAAATACTTTCATCAAGCTGGTTAACATAAATTTCATGTCATTTGCGTAGTCATTGTATCAAAACATTTATATTCTAGTTTAAATGGCACCAACCTGAGAATTATTGATTCCTTTTAACCTTCTACTGAAAAGTAATGGTACTTTTTGCTCATTTAAAGAGAGTATTGAAATAGTCCAAAAAGCAGAAAATACCAATTATTCTTATTTTTGCCTTTAAGTGATGTATCATTATATGTGATAATTTGTAATGAAATAGACTTTTATCAGGAAAGTCAGTATGAAACAAATATGTAATCTCAAACTTCTCAACATTGGGAAAAACTCCACTCCACTCCACTTCCTATCTCTCCCACTTCGAGAGGATGAGGACAGACATCCCGACTCCCGTGGCTTCTTCACTTTGAAACCTTTGTCTCACGTCGCTCACGCTCATGCTCCCCATTTTGCAGATTCACCGAACTTCATGCATTCATGCATTCATTCATTCACTGACTAAAGCACAGAGATGAAATGCTAGATAAGAAGACACGAGGTCTCTCCTCTCAGGACGCATGCAGAGTGGAGACAAGGAAACAGACCCGCATCGCAGTTCACTATTGCCATAGATGCTCTAATGGTAATAAGCTCTCCCTAGGTCCAG
>CAUYQV010001240.1:0-13950 GCA_963574575.1 Galagoides demidoff
CTGTGGTCCCAGCTACTTGGGAGGCGGAGGCAGGAGACTCGCTTGAGCCCAGGCGTTGGAGGTTGCTATGAGCTGTGATGCCATGGCACTCTACCCAGGGGGATAGCTTGAGGCTCCGTCTCAAAAAAAAAAAAAAAAAAAAAAGAAATCAAATTCAAACCTAGGCAGTTTGGTGCCAGAGCCTGTGTAATTATTGACTCCCAGTCCCTTATGGTAGATGCTGATCAATCCTAATCAGTCCCCCCAAATAGTGATTCTTTTTTTTATATTTTTGAGACAGAGCCTCAAGCTGTCCCCTGAGTAGAGTGCTGTGGCATCACAGCTCACAGCAACCTCCAACTCCTAGGCTCAAGTGAGTCTCCTGCCTCAGCCTTCTGAGTAGCTAGGACTACAGGCACCCACCACAATGCCCGGCTATTTTTTGGTTGCAGCTGTCATTGTTGTTTGGCGGGCCCGGGCTGGATTCGAACCCGACACCTTGGGTATACGTGGCTGGCGCCTTAGCTACTTGAGCCACAGGCACCGAGCCCCAAATAGTGATTCTAATAAACTTTATCAAAGTGTCTTAAGGTAATCTGACCGAGCCACTTTGGGGAAACTGATCAAGGTCATTCCACTCCCTTCCCAGCTGCCCTGCCCTCTGGCTCATTGAAAGGAATGATGACATCATAGCTGCCGTACATCTGTGAATGGTGACACTGGTGAAAATGAGTCAGGGGTCATTCACTGTGTGTTTATTGTATTTTCACCTCTGATGTAGTAACCTGGTTACAGTTGCTTGGTAACTGTACATGTTCTAAGTAATCTTGAAAAACTTAACCTGGCTTTGATAAATGCCTGGGGAGATTTTTCCACCCTCTAGTTCTCACCACTGTAACAGAGAAATGCAACGCACCAGGCCTCCATCTTACCTCACCCACTCATAGCACCCTTTGCCAAACTTTGTAGACAGAAATTTGCATCCATGGTGTGAAATCATTTCCCAGTGGCTCTCAAATTGCTACTTATTTGATATTTTTTTTTTTTTTTTTTTGCCAGGGCTGGGTTTGAACCCGCCACCTCCGGCATGTGGGGCTGGCACCCTACACCTTTGCGCCACAGTCGCCGCCCTACTTATTTGATATTTATTGACAAAAGTTCAACACTGTCCTTCACTAAAGAAGAAGTAAATTTTGTATTTTGCCTGAAAGACATCTAACCACACTGACTTTAAGTGCATTATTGTGTTTCCCCCAAAATAAGACCTACCCCCAAAATAAGCCCTAGCAGGATTTCTATGCATTTGTTAAATATAAGCCCTACCCTGGATAATAAGTCCTAGAGATGGACCTAGAGTATCTGCATAGACACGCCATGCATTCCGGTGGGGAGAGGAAGACATCCCTGAAAATAAGCCCTAGTGTGTCTTCTTGAGAAAAAATAAATGTCATATTTTCGGGGATACACGGTAGTACCCCTAGTCTGAGAGGTGGGCTCAATTGGGTCCCAGGACTTTAGGGCTGGAGGAGCCAGTGAACCCTCTGTTCCCCTACCCTGGGCTGCCTGGGCCAAATCCCAACCTGTACTTTCTGTGTGACCTTGGGTAAGTCACTTAAACTCATCACGACTCAGTTTTGTCTTCCGTAAATGAAGATGATACTAATTCCTAAGTCCTAGCCTTACTGTGGGGGATGAAATGAGAGGACGTGTGTATTACCCGGCCAGTGGGCACCCAGGCCGGCGGTAATGCAGAGCAGCCCCTGAACGTGCCCAGGGTTCCGAAGCCGCCCAGCCCAAGAACCCGAAGCAGTGGCGGGGGTTGGGGGGGCTCCCTGGCAGCCAGTTTTGGGCCGGCAGTCTCAACGTGTTAGGTTGTTCTTGCACCTCTTCAAAAACTTTTGAGTAATCTACCAACCTTAAAAATCAGGATATTTTATATAATAACCTGAATATTTGGCTTCTCTTGAAGCTATGGGAAAGTCTGAACGTTCTCTGCTCTCTTTCGGGCCTGACACAGCAGACTGGCTCTGAGCATTAGCCGGCCACACAGGCGCAGTCTCTACGGTCCAGAGACCTGCGGGTGCAGAGGGGCGCAGAAGGCAGAGGTGCGTATAAGACTCCCACAGCGCCCGCCCACAGAGACCGGAACAGCTAGCAAGAACCCAGTCACTGACGATGACTGACGTCATCTGAGACGGAGACCGGAACTGGTAGCTGAGCAGGGCGTCAGCGATCTGACCAGTTTTAGCAGCGCTTAGGCCCATTAGCCAGAAATATTTCAAGCTGGTGGACAAGAAAGTATTTACATGCCTATAATATTGCGGGCATTTAGCTGGAAACTCAAAAGGAAGCTTTTGAATCAGGTAAAATGACTCAGGTCAAATAACATTTCTATGGCTTATGTTTTCCTTTTTCTAATGCATCTAGAAAATGCAACAAAAAAGTTTTGTTTTAAAACAATCCAGGGTGCCTGCTTGATCTTACTGGGGGAAAGAAAGAATGGGAATGTGTGGAATTCTCAAAATGGTCTTAAAACATAATTCGTGTAGATCCTTGATGTAACTAAACACTCCTGCCTTTGAGTGGGTGTAGGAGACACCGAAAAAGAAACACCTTGATAAAGGAATGGGGAAGGGATTGGTCTTTCGTTAAAAAGCACGAGAGCACGTACATCATTGCTTGGCAGTCTCCACACCTGTGGTATAAATAGCCACAGGAGACGTGAGTCGGGGCTCCTACCAAGTTCCTACTAAGACTGATTGCTGCACCTTTGAGGTGCTCCGACACCTCTGAGCTGGCTGAGATTCTGGCTTCTCCTGATGGGGAGCCTTACCTGACCGGCTCTCCGGCACATATGGGGAGCCACACCCGAACGCGCTTGTACAGCCGTCCGCGTCCTGGCAGTTTTCATGGGCAGGGCAGGCAACCTGGCGTCCCAGCTCCGACAAGTGAGACAAGTGAGAACGAGAGAAGAGGGAGTAACCAAGTAGCAACTTGAGGGACGTCAGCCCCACCCCCATTCCCACAAAGACACTTTGACCCCAAATACATAAGAAGTAAAATACTAGAGTGTTTTCTATTGCAGACAAAGCTGTAAGATAAGCACTCCACCCCTCCCCCAGACTGTTACCCCCAGGCCCTTTCTTTTTAGGAATTCCCGAGGGACTGTGGGGAGGCCATGGCAGCCTGCATGCACCCCTCTCTCTGAAGGAACTTACGAAGTAACAACAGGGGTTTGGTCTCGTTCCACACAGTGTCAGTCATCCCTGAATTAGTGAATTCGTAGCAAACAAGGTAGGTTTATGGTTTGTTTTTTCAGAAGTTCATCTGAGTCCCTTTTTCGAACTTGGGTGGAACTATGATCAAAATGACTTTAAGAGAGTGATTGTGACTATGCAGCCATAAAGAAAGATGGAGACTTTACCTCCTTCGTGTTTACATGGATGGAGCTGGAATATGTTCTTAGCAAAGTATCACAAGAATGGAAGAAAAAGTATCCACTGTACACAGCCCTATCGTGAAACTAATTTATAGCTTTAATATGAACGCTATAACCTAATTATAGCCTAAGAATATGGGGTGGGGATGGGGAGGGAAGGGGGTGGATGGGTGGAGCAAGGATGATTGGAGGGATCACCTCTATGGTTTATCTTACAAGGGTACAAGTGAATCTTTCTAAAAGTAGAATATAAACGTCTGAACACAATAACTAAGAAAATAAAGGCTATGTTAACCAGTTTGAAGAAAATATTTCAAATTGTATATGAAAACACCACACTGTACCCCATGATTGCATTAATGTACACAGCTATCATTTAATTGAAAAAGAAAGAGTGATTGTATCTGTCTGAGTTCTGTGAGGGCTCCAATATTCTGGGGAGGCCTCTTTGGCTGTAAATAAGAAAAGCCAAATATGAGCAAAGTAGAGATAAATTAGGTAAATGTGGCCTTTTAATAAAGTGGCATCCCAGTAAGCAAGCAAACTGGTATTCCCCCACCTCACCTTTGTCAGAGGGCAGACTGAGGGGGCTTGGGTGGGGCACGGTACGCTCAAAAGAAGGGCGTGCTCACTCTGAGACTGAAGTGTATGGCAAGATGTACAGGAACTGTCACAACCACTTAGCATGAATTAGATTTTTTGATCCTCACAAGCCTAAAAGGTAGAAACTGTCATTATGCCCCTTTTTCAAGTAGGGCAACTGCCACACCACACAGCTAGTGAATGCAGAGGAGGGGCAGGAGCTGGGCAGCCCAGCAGCAGGGCCCATGATGGTGAGTGACCTCCCCAGGGCAGGCCCTGCCAGCTGACAAGGCACAGCCACAGTACCCCAGGGGAGCTTCATATTACCTTTACTGACTCCAGTTAGACCTAAGAAGATTGCTGGCCAACAATGACCATCCTTAAATCATACAGGTGCTTTCAAAAGCAATTCCATTGGCTCGGCGCCTGTGGCTCAAGTGGCTAAGGTGCCAGCCACATACACCTAAGGTGGCAGGTTCGAATCCAGCCCGGGCCTGCCAAACAACACTGATGGCTGCAACCAAAAAATAGCTGGGCGTTGTGGTGGGCACCTGTGGTCCCAGCTACTTGGGAGGTGGCGGCAGGAGACTCACTTGAGCCTAGGAGTTGGAGGTTGCTGTGAGCTGTGATGCCATGGCAGTCTACCCAGGGGGACAGCTTGAGGCTCTGTCTCAAAAAAAAAAAAAAAAGCAGTTCCATTGGCACAGGCCAGCTAAACAACAATGACAACTGCAACAAAAAACAGCCAGGCATTGTGGCAGGTGCCTGTATATAATCCCAGCTACTTGGGAAGCCGAGGCAAGAGAATTGCTTAAGCCCACGAGTTGGAGGTTGCTGTGAGCTGTAGTGCCATGGAGCTCTACGGTGGGTGACATAGGGAGACTCTGTATCAAAAAAAAAAAAAAAAAGCGGTTTCATTTGATACTCACTTTGCTTTTGAGTTGAGGCTCCCCTAAACCTCTTCTCTTAGCTGTGCATGAGATGGATGTGGAATTGTCTTCTTTTCGTCTTGAGTCTCAAATAACTGAGATGAACTTGGAGCTAATAGCCCTCTGGAATTCAAGCAATTCAAGGAACCAATGGGGCATTTTGAAAAATGAGAATGTTTCTTTGGGGATGAGGCTGTCCTCGGTGTCCTAAGGCCCTCTGCTAGCAGGATAGGTTCTGGGAGTCAAGTCTTCAGTCGTGGGAGTGGCTTGTGCTGATTTGGTTCCAGCAGAACCTGCTTGTGATGACAAGTGGGATGGATGGCAGAAGTGTCAGAATCTGCAGCAGTGAAAGACCATGCGGCTGCCAAGTGTGAGGTTTATGTTGATGGCCCCAAACCGAGGGCTTTCTCCAGGCATTGGCAGGCCGAGTGTGTCCATCTTGGTGGCCAGATCCCTATCACACACTTCAGTTTTTGCTCCTATAACCCGAGGAATCAGACACAGTGGTTACAGTGTGGGTCCCTGGAATCAGACGGCCAGGTTGGGATCCTGGCCCTGTTACTCACTAGGTGTGCTGCTGTAAGCTGTTTCATCTGTACAATAGGACAATAATAATCACTGCTGTAAGGACCAAGGATGCCTTATAGTAAGACCTCGATAATTAGCATCTCTATTTCTCATCATCGTCAAGTGGTTCACTGTTTTCTGTGACTAAAGTCACAGTAGACAAAGATAACTGCATAGAAGCTGTTAAGATGTGACTGTGTTATTTTGGATTGTCTCTCTTTCTTTTTGGTTCTTGCATTGCTCTGTGACAGCTCATGGGTGGCAAACGGCCTCTTCCTGTGATTAATGTTTCAAATTTATAAATAGTCAAACAAAGAGATAACCTCCCCCAGAAGAGCAGTAGTACTTCCTCTAACCATACCCACCTGAGTGTGGGCGAATGCTGGGCCGTTGCCATGGTGACACAGAGTGTTTGTAAAACAGCTGGCCTGGGGACAGTTGATGAGTCACACTCACGTTGGGTGGGGAAAGGGCAACTGCTTTCGATTAAACTGACAGTCCAATAGCTGAATTGGGAGATTGCCCAGGTTCCCACCGTAACCCGGAGACATCTCAGGTCTAGAGGTTTGGTTGTACATTTGGTTTGTGTGTTGGGTGGACATTGTATCCTATCTCCTTCCTCTGGGGGGAGAGAGAGCTATAGAGTAGATTCCCTTTGGCTCTTCTACCTATGTCAAGAAACTAAAAACTTAGTTCTGATTAAATAAATTCTGTTTTCCTGTAAAGTTTTTTTTTTTTTTGAGAGAGAGTCACCCTAGATAAAGTGCTGTGGCATCACAGCTTACAGCAAACTCTTGGGTTTAAGCAATTCTTTTGCCTCAGCCTCCCAAGTAGCTGGGACTACAGGTGCCCACCACAATGCCCAGCTATTTTTTGGTTGTAGTTGTCATTTGGCAGACCTGGGCTGGATTCAAATCTGCCAGCTCTGGTGTATGTGGCTGGTGCCTTAGCTGCTGAGCTACAGGCACTGAGCCTCCTGTAAAGTCTTGACACAACTAAACGTAGCAAAAGGATTTTTGTGGTCTTCTTCTTCCACCCCTCTTCTCTTTACATATATAAGTGCGGCTGAAATGAAATATTTAGTGTTTTCTTTTTAGCTAAGGACTTAGGAGAACATTTTTAGCTGGAATTGTTTGAACAACCCTAGGCCATGTAATTTCAGGGTGGAAAATCAGTCCTGTACATCACTTCTCTGGAATTTACTAGGTGGTTGTAGTTAGCAAATCTTCATTAAGCAAGCTGAGAAGCCTAGTTACAGGGTACCTCATGATAAGATGTGTCAAAGTGGTTATGTGGATTAATATTGCTCAACTTCTGTCAATTACCCAGAGCATATTGAGCAGGAGCAGAATTTAGACATGCCCTGTAGGAAATGACGTGCTTATCAAAGCCAGCCACTCAGTCACTTAGCTAGACTGTACTGAGCTGGTGCCTTGAGAAGGGTACCATATGCAGTGCCGGTGCATAGGCAGGAATGTGTACCCTGCAAAACACAACACAGCTCTGGCCCTCTGGGATTTTATAATCTAGGAGAGAAAAAAGACCAAAAGAAAAAAAAAAGAAGAAGAAGAAGAAAACTAGCAATGATATGCCACACATGCTAATATTTAATGAGTGGTACCTGCAATGGGTGGCATGTATGGAGGAGGGAGGAATTCCCATGGGCTGTGGTGGTCAAGGATGATGAGATTTGGCATGAGCCCTGAGAAGTCTGGATAGGGGAGAGGGAGTGGGCATTTAGGGAAAGGGAAGGATGAGAGAAATAGCACAGAGGTCATGTCTCAGCTCTGGAACTTGGTCCATGTAGAGAATGTTAGGACAAGCCCGGGCAGGCCCAGAATCTGGGGATGAGACAAGCCACTGGTGTGGGGTGCTATTAGCATATGTGAGGTCCTTAGCACAGAGTGTAGTGCTTGTGGGCTAAACAAAGCCCGGGAAGCTCTGTGGAATCCAAAGTGGGCTATTTAAACACTTTTGAGCTATGGCCTTGCTAATGAAAGAAAGATTAAAAGAATACAGAGTTCAGTCAACCTAAATCATAGAATAATATGCAAAAATTTATAACATAATTACATAAGGTATAAAGGATCTGATGAGTTGGTATTATGACATTAAAGTGAACTGAGAGCCAGATGGAAGATCTTATTAACTGGAAAAAAAGTTAAAAAGAAAGTAAAATATACTAAATCGATAAAGTCAGTTTTGAAATATATAAGGGCACTTAATTTGTAAAGGCACTCCTTTAAAAGTGATCATTGAATTTGCTTGATTAGTAACTAAAATATGAAGATTTATAGGCTTGGCGCCTGTGGCTCAAGCAGCTAAGGCGCCAGCCACATATAACTGAGCTGGCAGGTACAAATCCTGTCCAGGCCTGCCAAACAACAATGACAGCTGCAACCAAGAATAGCCGGGCGTTGTGGGGGTACCTGTACTTCCAGCGACTTGGGAGGTAGAGGTAGGAGATTTGCTTGAGCCCAGGAGTTGGAGGTTGCTGTGAGCTGTGATGTCATAGCACTCTACCCAGGGCGAAAGCTTGAGGCTCTGTCTCAAAAAAAAAAAGAAAAAAAAGAAAAGAAAAAAGAAAAAGATTTATACTTAAAGTACAAAAAGATTAAAAACTAAGGTTTCAGCTTGGCACCTATAGCTCAGCGGCTAGGGTGCCAGCCACATATGCCAGAACTGGTGGGTTCAAATCTTGTCCAGGCCTGCCAAACAACAACTACAACCAAAAAATAGCTGGGCGTTGTGGCGGGCACCTATAGTCCCAGCTACTGGGGAGCCTGAGGCAAGAGAATCACTTGAGCCCAAGAGTTTGAGGTTGCTGTGAGTTGTGATGCCATGGTACTCTCCTGAGGGCAACATAGGGAGACTCTGTCTCAAAAAACAAAACAAAACAAAAAACAAACCAAGGTTTCTTAAACTTAATTTTAAAAAAACAAATATAAATCTTGAAAATTGCAATTCTACAATTTTTTCTCTGTACAACTTTTGCCTTCCAGGACACTGGCAGCCTCCTGCTGGCAAGGGGCAGGTCTCAGCAGCAGGCCTCACTAGTTGAGAAGGGGGTTGGCTGCCAAAGGAGGCAGAGAGAGTTGCAGGTGAGCAGTGTGGATGGTGTCCACGGTAGGCCACAGGTGGAATTCAGGCAAGCAGGTGAGGGCACTAGATAGAGGGGCTGTGAACCACTGGGAGTGGGGTCTGGGGAGGACCTTTTGTCCCTCAAGGTGTTGTAAAAGTTGACAGAATCAAAATGGAGTCACTTGTGTTAAAAAATTCTGATAAACGGCCAGGGAAGGCCGTGGGGGCCAGCTTCTCATGCACAAATGCCTGGTAACAAGGACTGTCACAAAACTGCAAAAACCACAATCTTGCACAAAGGCCATTGCAACCTTACACAGAATAATACTTTTGCAAGGACATGTGTCAGCCTGGGATTGGTGCTGTTCTTCTTATTGATCTTTGTGGCCAAGGAAAATTGATTAGAAACAATTACACGGTTTTTATTTTTCCTCTAAAAGCCTTTGTCTTTCTTACCTCCCTGAATATATACATAGTTTACATGTGTGTTCCAAATGCAATGCCCATTTCTGAGTAAACATAAGCTTCTTTTAAAGAAGCCTCTGTCTGTCTGATTTTTACGTTGACATAAATGGTGTCAGAAGTAAGACTGAAACAAACTCTCCTTGAATGGATCGGTGGCCCCTGGGATCGATTGTGATCCAGTTTTTTGTCCTGGTGAATCTCCTCTTGGATTCTTAGTCTCCCTCCCTTTGGTGAGTTCTTTTGACTTTATTTGGGGTCAGTTTTGGTTATAATGCTGCCTTAAGTAAAGGCTCTTGCTTTCTTTTTGGTACTATAAAAGTCTTTTTGTGGGAAGCCCTTTTGGATAAGTATTTTGGTTTGTACAGAATTTACATTCTGTCTTTTCTGGTGAATTCACTTTTTGTTCTTTCTGTGTATATTTATTTATTTATTTAAAGACAGAGTCTCACTCTGTTGCCCAGGCTAGAGTGTTGTAGTGTCTGCCTAGCTCATAGCAACCTCATACTCCTGGGCTTAAGGGATCCTCCTGCCTCAGCCTCCCAAGTAGCTGGGACAAGTGCCCGCCAGAATACCTGGTTAGTTTTGTTCTATTTTTAGTAGAGATGGGGTATCACTCTTGCTCAAGCTGGTCTGGAACTCCTGAGCTCAGGAGATCCACCCGCCTTGGCCTCCCAGAGTGCTAGGATTATAGGCATGAGCCCCCACGCTGGGCCCTTAAAAGATTTTTAAATCTGAGATTCTCTGTGACTGATCACTGTTCTTGCTTCCCTTATGTAAATGACCAGACCAAAATTTGATAAGACTAATTCTATAAACAAATTTGTCTTACTCTGATTATCTTTGGTAGAAATCAGGACGACTATGGAGATAAAAGTTATGTTTCCTGAAAAAAAGCTATAAAAAGGCTGGCTGTGGTGGCTCACACCTGTAATCCTAGCACTCTGGGAGGCCAAGGTGGGCAGATTGCCTGAGCTCACGGGTTTGAGACCAGCCTGAGCAAGAGCAAGATCCCCACCCATCTGTAAAAATAGCCAGGCGTTGTGATGGGCATCTGTAGTCCCAGCTACTTGGAGGCTGAGGCAAGAAAATTGCTTGAGCTCAAGAGTTTGAGGTTGCTGTGAGCTGTGATGCCATTGCACTCTACCCAGGGCGACCCCAGGGTGACAACTTGAGGCTCTGTCTCAAAAAAAAAAAAAAAAAAAAAGAACTTCTTTGTTCCTGAAGCCTTATAGACTGAAAATAGAGAATATTTAAAGGATAATTCTCAAGTTTGATGTGTGTGTCACACAGAGAGTTCACCAAACCTCCAGAGATGTAAACAGAGATGTACAAACAGCAAGTCAGGATTCAAAGCTGATGCCTTCATATTGTAGACAGCTTTCCCCAAGATATCAGAACAAGACTCTGAATCACAATAAAACTCTTAGCACTCATAATGCCTATTTTTTTTCACTTGGCAGGATAGTGGTATGATTAAAATCTCACAATCAATAGCTTCCACTGATACCTTGACAGAACCTCACTTAAAAGGTCCCTTTGCCCACCTGGTGGGTGACTTTGGCAATGTCTCTGATATGTAGAACAGCCATTGGTTATTCTCTGCTTTAATTAAACCCGGTCATAGGATAGTAGATAACATTGCTCTATGTTATTTACTGGTTCAGTAAAGAAGTATTACCAATACCACATGCTGTACCTAGATAAATGTCTCTGTGGAAGTTAAGACCTACAGGTACAAATAAGGAAACAGGCCACATGGTTACCACAGGTCTTACCTAATTTCCCACGGTCATTTTATTTTTGTAATTTGTTACCTGTAAGCCTAGGATAATGACATAAAACTATTATGTAAACTGGGAATATCATATTACTATTAATTTTACTTTGTATTTTCCCTTTTAAATTTTTTACCTATTACCTGTGAAATTTCTGTGGAAGTACAATTCCTAACAGAATAATGCTAGCCCAGCACATTAAGACAATAGCTAACACATATGGAACAGATAAAATTAGACTTAACAGGACCTGGTGCAGTGGCTCACACCTGTAATCCTCCTCCTCAGGGAGGCCAAGGCAGGCAGATTGCCTGAACTCATGAGTTTGAGACCAGCCAGAGCCAGAGCAAGATCTCATCTCTAAAAATAGCCAGGTGTTGTGGTGGGCACCTGTAGTTCCAGCTACTCAGGAGGCTGAGGCAAGAGAAGCGCTTGAGCCCAGGAGTCTGAGGTTGCTGTGTGCTATGACACCACCGCACTCTACTAGGGGTGAGAAAGTAAGCCTCTGTCTCAAAAAAAAAGTTAGACTCCAAGTAGCCTGACAGCTACTCCCTCCAAATCACTCTTACTGCTCAAATGTGGCTAAAAGTTTTTTTTTTTTAATCGAGACAGAGTCTCACTTTGTTGCCGTCTGTAGAGTGCTATAGCATCATAGCTCACAGCAACCTCCAACTCTTGGTCTCTTGCCTCAGCCTCCCTAGTAGCTGGGACTACAGGTGCTTGCCTAATGCTCAGCTATTTTTTTTTAAATTTGTTTAGCAGACCTGGGCTGGGTTCAAACCCACCAGCCCCTGTGGATGTGGCTGGTGCCCTAACCACTGAGCTACAGGCTCCCTGGCTGAAAGTGTTTTGACAGTGACCCTAGTCACCAATCACTCCCTCAAACATGTGACCAGACCAATAACCTACAACAGGTACCTTCTGGCACCAAGGGATATCAGAACCTAACTGCAGAATGATTGATCTGTGATGCTGTCAGAGAAAGCGGGAAAATGTGGAAGTTGTAGAATCACAGTGGAGTCACCCGTGTTAAAACCCCGACTGATGGTGGTGAGGATGGCCATGCAGGGAGGGTTCCACTGCCTGATAACAAGAACTGTCACCAAAGACTCTGCAAAAACCGTAACTTTGCACAAGGCCATCGTAACCTTACACAAGAAAATACTTGTGTGAGGACATCTACCCAGCAACTGCCTGTCCAACCTCAGACTGGCACCACTCTTGTTATTGATCCTTGCAGCCAAGGAAAATTGACTTAAGGCCATTGTGTAACCTCATTTTTCCTTTAAAACCCTTTGTCTGGGTGGCGCCTGTGGCTCAGTGGGTAGGGTGCTTGTCCCATATACCAAGGGTGGCAGGTTCAAATCCAGTCCCTGCTAAACTGCAACAAAAAAATAGCCTGGTGTTATGGTGGGCGCCTGTAGTGCCAGCTACTAAAGAGGCTGAGGCAAGAGAATCACCTAAGCCTAAGAGCTGGAGGTTGCTGTGAGCTGTGACACCACAGCACTCTACCGAGGGTGACAAAGTGAGACTCTATCTCAAAATAAATAAATAAATAAATAAATAAATAAATAAATAAATAAATAAATAAATCCCTTTGTCTTCCTTTAGCTCTCCGAATATGCATGTAGTTTACTATGGCACTCATGTTCCCATTGCAATGGCCATTTCTGAATACACATCATTTCCTTTCAGAGTGCCTCTTTCTGTCTCTTATTTATTTGACAGCATTGGGAGGAAAAAGAAACATTGACAGCACAGAACCAGCGGCATGAAACAGAGTCAGATGCCGGAAATTATAAGTGGCAAAATGTTCTCTCTCACAAGGTAAACAAGCTCAGGAAAGAACGCATGGAAAGCCAATGAAATATTTTGCTTTTACTCTGTAATTTTCAAATAAAAGCATATAGTAACCAGGAATAGAACTGTTATTAGTATCTTTGTTTTATCGGCCATTTATTCCCTATAATCTAGACCTTTAAATAGAATTCAGTGTCTGCTCAGGGTGGACTGAAATTCTGAGACATTGTGTAAGAAGAAGGCTTTTAAAAAACAATACTGAGTTGGGCTCCACCCTGACCAATTAAGTCTCAATTTCTGGGGTTCAGGCCCTGGCATCCCTGAATGATCCCCTAGGGAATTCCACACTCTTTCAGGCTGGGACCCACCTGCAGGATAGGTGACCTTAAGGCCCCTAACTAACCCCGACATTGAGATTCATAAAGAAGAAATTGTCTTCCCTAAGAGCTCAAATAGTGACCCACCCCCCAGGGACTCATTCTTGAGTAATTTCACACAGGAAAGAAGATGCTTGTAGCTACTCCTGAGAGACCTGGACAGGGACTTTAATAGGTGATTTTTTTTTTCACAGTTTAGTTTGTTTATTTGCCTGGAAAAGTGATACTGTGTTTTTTTTTTTTTTATTGAATGGTAACTATGTACATTAATGCACTTCTGGGGTACAGTGTGGGGTTTTCACATGCAATCCAAAATACTTCCATTAAACTGATCAACACAGCCTTCACGTCATTTTCTCAGTTATTGTTTTAAAACGTTCTGATTCTACTCTTAGAGAGTTTCACTTGTACCCCTGTAAGATAAACCTCAAAAATGGTCCCTCCAATCCCCCTCCCTCCACCGCCTGTATCATTTTAAAGCGATAGAAAAGTAAATTAGATGGTCAAGGGAAAGACAGTTAAAAATTATGCTTGCTATCACTCTAGTATCTTATATATGATTTTTATAAACTTTGTGTTCAAAAGATACACCATAATTTCTGAATATTGTCTTAAAAAATAAGTAAATTCAATGAGAATTATATTTTTAATGAAGTATACAAGTCCTAAGGAAATGGCTGTTATGGTATAGTATACATATTTATTTTTACAGTTGGGGTGAGATGAGTGTGTATTTGGTCCACTTCCTACATTGATGAATGCCGTCACCATGATGCATCTGGTGACCAATGCCAGAAACTCACATTCTTTTTTTTTTTTTTTTTTTTTGAGACGGAGCCTCAAGCTATCCCCCTGGGTAGAGTGCCATGGCATCACAGCTCATAGCAACCTCCAACTCCTGGGCTCAAGCGAGTCTCCTGCCTCTGCCTCCCAAGTAGCTGGAACTACAGGCGCCC
>CAUYQV010001242.1:0-13510 GCA_963574575.1 Galagoides demidoff
CTGTAGTCCCAGCTACTTGGGAGGCTGAGGCAAGAGAATCACTTAAGGCCAAGAGTTTGAAGTTGCTTTGAGCTGACTCCACGGCACTCTACCAAGGATAACATAGTGCTACTCTATCTTAAAAAAAAAAAAAAAAAAAAGCTATTCAGTGTCCGTTATTCGTGAAATTATCTTACATTTAATCACCAGTACCCATTCAAAAGTGACTATTGTGGATATTGAATTAAATATAAAATTGATGTAATACTATTCTTTTCGTGCTGACCATACTGTTTTCAACATACATTTTATATCAGTTATGATCAAAATAAGTCTGTTTGGAAGAACTTTGACTGATGCAAAATTAACCTCAAATCTAATATAGATATTTCATAGTATTTCTCTTTCAGGTATACCAACTGCAGCCTTATCAAGTATATGGAAAAACATAAAGTTAAACCAGATAGTAAAGCATTCCACTTGGTAAGCTTTAGGTAACAGTACTAATGAAGTGTATTTATTTTCTAATTTACTAACCCAACCTAAGGCTTTATGATCACTTAGCACTCATAAAAGTACTTTAATGGTAAATGCAGAGATTTTATTGGTATGTATCAGTAAAGATATCACAATACAGTAGAACCTCTGTAAATTGACTACTCAATGGACTTTTGACCTACTTTACTGATACTACATGTGCTTCATGGCTGGTCTGTGAAAATTAGATCAACTTCAGGTGGTCAACTATGGAGGTTCTACTGTATGTGCATTTCCAGACCCATATCATGGTTCAACAGACTAATGTTTGATCAAATAATATTTTCCAAAGGTAGTGATTATAACAAGCCTGTCAAAAACCTTTTTAAAATTACACTCACTATTTTTCATTGGTTATGTTAAAATTTCAGAGAAGTGGCTCGGCGCCTGTGGCTCAAGCGGCTAAGGCACCAGCCATGTACACCTAAGGTGGCGGGTTCGAATCCCCAGCCCGGGCCCGCCAAACAACAATGATGGCTGCAACCAAAAAATGGCTGGGTGTTGTGGCAGGCGCCTGTGGTCCCAGCTACTTGGGAGGCAGAGGCAGGAGACTCACTTGAGCCCAGGAGTTGGAGGTTGCTATGAGCTGTGGTGCCATGACACTCTACCCAGGGGGATAGCTTGAGGCTCCGTCTCAAAAAAAAAAAAAAATTTTTTTTTTCAGAGAAGTATCAAGAAAACAATCCCACCATTCAGAAATAATTTTTGTAGAGCTAATTATGTTGTATTTCAACTTTTTGAGAGTTTGTTTACAACATTCTTAACTCTCAAAATAACTCTTATAACCTTGAGTATTAGAAGTCTTTCAGTGAAGGTATATGTTATTTGCTTTTTCTGGAAGAGTGTGAGAGATGCCATATTTATCAGTGTGTAGTAGAAAAATGATTTGACCTAGAATTTAAATGAAACCATATATTAGGGTAGTTTATGATGAGATTATATTCAATTATTATCAAATTAAATTTGTTTATATTAATATTTCCATTGTAACACTATAGTATTTTTTTAGCTTTGTGTTTTCCAAAAAGGTTTGTAACACATAAAGGGGAGGGTTTTAGCTGGGTATGGTGGCGTGCACCTGTAATCCCAGCACTTTGGGAGCCCTAGGTGGGACCATAGCTTGAGCCCCAGAGTTAAAGACCATCTGGAGTAACATATGACAGCCTATCTCTGCAAAAAAATTATAGAATTAGCCAGGCATCATGACACAAGCCCATAGTCCTAGCTACTCTAGAAGCTGAGGTAAGAGGGATCACTTGAGCTGAGGAGTTCAAGGCCACACTTAGCTATGACTGCACTACTATACTCCAGCCTAGACAACAGCAAGACCTCATTTCTAAAGAAATGGGATGAATATGGGAAAACAGGTTGTGTTTTGCTTGCCTTGAAACTATTTTAATCCTTATCCTCAAGTGTTCTTAGATGAGAATTTTCTTAACCTGAGGGAGTTACTTTCCTTTATTACAACCAGGCCACTTGGCAAACATTTCTTCTATTTCTGCTCTTTTTTTCCTTCCTCTACTGCTTCTGCTTCTTCTTCTATATCTTTTACTTGTTATTATATCATGTCATATTTTATATCATCTATTTCATATTTTATCAGAAATTTAAAAGCAGTGCTAAAACTGTCATATTATCATTCAAGATATCAACCAAATGATGGTTTATTATACTGTACTCACCACAGGACCCAAATTGAAAGGTTAAGTCAAAATTATAGGCTTATTTATTCTAAGAAAATAATGATAGTGGGGATAAACTAAAAAGTCATTATTTATTTAGGGAAATTATACCTCCCCTCCCCTGATTCCCTGCTACTCATTACAGTCGGAGGTGATTCTCCCTACCATTACCACTACAACTGAGAATACACCTTCCTTGTAGCTTATTTGCTTTTTGTTATTCGACCTTAATTATTGATAATCTCAGGTGGTCCCATTTGAAAGCTCTGTTACAATTCCATTAAAATTGTTGGGTATTTTAAATTACAAATCCAAGCTTTTCCTTTCAACTCTAAAAACAAAATTGTGATTTCACTGAAATAGCAGATCATTAAAACCAAATTTGAATCTCATCTTTCTAACATTTTATCTGTGTTTTAAAATATTTTATGTCTTTTTATCCTCTAAAATTTGTCATCTCCCTTAAGTGTCTTTTAGTTCATCAATTTTGTAGTGAGGTCCCAGTGCAACAGCATAGCAACACCTGGAACCTGTTAGAAATGCAGGTTCTTAGGCTGCTGCCCACATTGACCAATAAGAAACCCCATGAGCGCTCAGCGCCTGTGGCTCAAGCAGCTAAGGCGCCAGCCACATACACCTAAGGTGGCGGGTTCGAATCCAGCCTGGGCCCACCAAACAACAATGATGGCTGCAACCAAAAAATGGCCAGGCATTGTGGCAGGCGCCTTTGGTCCCAGCTACTTGGGAGGCAGAGGCAGGAGACTCGCTTGAGCCCAGGAGTTGGAGGTTGCTGTGAGCTGTGAAGCCAGGGCACCCTACCCAGGGGCTCAGCTTGAGGCTCTGTCTCAAAATAAAGAAGCCCCATGAGTAGGGCCTAGCAGTTTAAGAACTCATCCAAGAGATTCTGACACATGCTAAAAGTCTGAAAACCACTGCATAAGATCAGGGTACAAACTAAAAGACCACAACATAATCTCTTAAATCACTTATCAGAATCAGGTATTCTGATTCATAGAGCCTTCAGTGTCCTATATTTTAACTAAAAAATACTAGATCTTCATGTTAGTATGACATTTCTGTATGTAGCAAAAGTAATAATAATAATAACTAACACTTACATAGTGATTTCTTTTTGCCAGGCACCATTATAATTATTTTTCATATATTCATTTAATATTGAAAACAAATTTGTGATAATAGATACTATTTTTAATCTCTTTTTGACAAATGAGTTAAAATAATTTGCCTGGTATCACCCAACTAAGAAGTGTTGAGTCAGAATTTGGACGAAACTATCTACTTCCAGAGTCTCTGCTCATACTCACAACTCTGTACTTTACAAGTTGTGTATCACCCTTTTTATTTAGGCTAGTGCAGCACTGTGCAATACAACTTTGTGTCACAGTCTGTCTGCACTGTCTAGGAGGGTGGCCACCAGCCACATCTGGCTCTTAAGCTCTTGAAATGTATCTGGTATCACTTTTAATTAATTTGAATCTGAATTTGAATTGCTACATGTAACTAGCTTCTTATTTGTGTTGCAACAGTTTTTGCCCTTAATAGAAAAAGAATAGAAAATATAAGAGTTTTAGTCTTGTTCTAAATTAGATAAAGCAATTAAGATAATGTGGAAGGAAGAGAAGAGTTATTGGTTTAGATTCAGAAGACATAAGTATAGTTAATATGTGATAATCAAGTGAGATAACGAATATTAGAATGAATGTGAATTAGTAATTGGGGGGGTTGTTAACTTAGGGGCATTAAATACTCTCTAAATTATGGTGGTATTCATCAAAAAATACGTACTACCCTCATATATGTGCTAAACGGTTAACTGTGAGAAGTAGTACAGTAATGTTTTTATTATTTATATTTTCAGCTTCAGAAATTGCTTACAATGGACCCAATAAAGCGAATTACCTCAGAACAGGCTATGCAGGATCCCTATTTCTTAGAAGACCCACTTCCTACATCAGAGTAAGTGATCTACTTATTAACTCACTAGCATGATGGAATTTTTGGAGCATGCTTTCATTTAATTGTTAACTCTAAGTTGCCATACTTATTTGGGGAACCAAAGAAATCCTTTTGACAAGCACAAAATGAGCTCTGCGGATTGAAGTGTCATTTTAGGGCCTTTATGGTTAAGAGGCGTTTCTCTTCATCTCTAGCTTTATGAAATGTTGATCACTTTAGTTTCAGCAATAATCCAGTTACTCGGTGACAGGTTGATTATGCATGCTGGAACTCCTTCAGACACACTAAGATTGCTTGCTGCTTGCACTAACATTTTGTGTTCCAAAATTGCAAAGACCATTCCCAAATGAATGTGCATTCTCTATACCATCTTTTCTTTTAAACATAGTCCAGAGAGTGAAACAAAAATTGTCTTTGAATAGTGGCATATATTTCAGCTGAAATCTACATTTTGGTTATATATAGTAATGAAAGAGCAATCCTGGGATAAAAGAAAGCTGAATCATATTAGATGATTATTGATTATGTTTATATAATGAAAGGGCCTGCTGTCATGTCTAGTGACAGAGAAAAGAGTCGTGTTATCACAGTTGTGTGAAAGGTGCTTTATGTTTGCAAATATGGAGGCAGAGTTCATCTTAGAAGATTAAAATGAAAATTGCCTAAATGAAACATTGGAAACATTGATTAGCCTGCTAGAAATTGTTTTTCTATTTTTCTTACAATTAGTGTTTTTGCCGGTTGTCAAATCCCTTACCCCAAACGAGAATTTTTAACAGAAGAAGAACCTGATGACAAAGGAGACAAAGTAAGTATTAAAGTACAGTTAGCAGCTTCTTGTTTTATGAATGCTTCCAGAATATTTTCCTGTATGGGTGTATTTTGTTCTCCATCTGAGCTGAACTTTATTTTTTTGTTTAACCAATTGAGAAGAACCAGCAGCAGCAGCAGGGCAATAACCACACTAATGGAACTGGTCACCCAGGGAATCAAGACAGCAGTCATACACAGGGACCCCCGTTGAAAAAAGTGAGAGTTGTTCCTCCTACCACTACCTCAGGTGGACTAATCATGACCTCAGACTATCAGGTATTTCCAAGTTTATTCTGTACTGACCTTGCCCTGCTGGTGTTTACAATACAGTTGAGAAATACAGATCTCTATGTTCCTGGGGAAATACATTTGACATGAAATGTTATTGGCATGAAAAAATAAATTGACAATGGTATAGTAGGAAGGGTTTAGACTTTTGAGCCAGAAAGACTTGGAATGATCAAATATAAATTGTGCCATTTGTTAGCTGTGTACTGTTGGGCAAGTCATGTAACATTTCTTGGCTTTAGTTTTTTCATGTGTAAAATGAGACTAGTACAATACATAACTTGCAATTGTCAGATTGATATGTCTTAGCTCCTGGCTTATAATAGGACCTCCACAGATGATTATTGTTTTAAAGCCAGATAGCCTAGTGCTTAAGAACGTAGGCTTTCAAATCCCATCCTGGTCATTTACTTCTGTGTAACCTGAGTGGTAATCCAAACATTCTCAGTTTCCCTGTTGGTAGAATATGGATAATGATAAATGTGAAGTTGTAGTTAAAATTAAATGAGATAATGTATGCAGAGGCACAGTGGCTAGGCTGACATAAACAGTAATACCAGTTACTTTTATCTTTTTTATTACTATTGTCACATTAAAATGTTAGTAGCATTCACAGTATATAATAAGCTCTTCTTAAGTAATGGTGGTAGTACAAGTGATGCTATAATCATAACAACTTATTGAGTACTTACTGTGTGCCAGCTATTATACTAAATATGAAACTTACATTATTATTTCCCTTGATCATTGTGCTAACTTGGGGAAGTAATTGCCATCTCAGGAAACTCAGCCTTTTAGAGGTTAGGTAACTTGCACATAGTCACCCATACTATGCCATTTGCAAACCCAGACTCAGATCTGCTCCCTGCCTGCTATGGATCCTACCATGTGACACTGTCAGTTCTTTTGTGGAAAGATCTACTTTGAAAATTGTAAAACACCTGCCTATCTCTTCTGCTTGTTCTAATCATAGAAACCCAACTAAATTGGGTTTCAGTGTGGGAAAGATACTGAAAATCTGACAAATTAGAATTATTCACTTAGCCAAAGGAAAAGAGATCTTATGAAACTGATAAGGTTCCCAATGCCCATTCTTATACTTCAAGAATTAGATGTTAACACGTTGCTTTGGTTAAGGGAGAAGTCCATCCTGTCATACCACAGAAATCATTGTCTGAGTAGGAATTCTCTTCCAGTTAGCAGAACAAGGAAATCAAGGACAGACATCTGTGGGAGTCAGTGTTTGTTCCAGCATCATTTTTTCCCTGTCTGAATGGGAAGCGTGCATCTCTCTCTGGCTCACAAACATGTTTGCACACTAAGGTGACGGCATCCTTAGAATGAAGCAGAGTGGTGCTCTGACTTTGCTCTGAGGCCAAGTATGTGATGTTGTACTGCTTCACTGGCTCTGTTGTTGCACTTGGGTTTTGTGCATAATTTTTAAAATAGTATTTCTGACTATAGCTTTATAAGTCCACTGTTTTTTAAATGTTATTTCTGCTAGGATTGGTAGAATTTTAAATTATATGTCTTGCTAAATATTCTTTGAAAGAGAAATGTAATAAATTATAGTAAATCTTTTACAGTATTTATATTAGGAGCAAATAATATGAGAGAGATGCAGGAATAGAAATAATAATAATATCAAAATTAGAGAATTCTAAACTCTATCACTGTTCTGCCTCTTTGTGCCATTTTTAGAATTTAGATTACCACTCTTATGTTCTGTAATTGTATATTGTATATAAACTTGTATCAGAAACTAAGATTCAATAATTTAAAGGGAATAAAAATGTGTTAATGCCAAAGAAATTGATCTTGTGATACCTTTTCTTATATTTATTTGTATTCAGTCATGTGTGTGTGTTGGGTTTTCTATTGAAGAAATGAGCATGTAAGTTAGCTTTGAATTTCTTAATGTATACATCAAGTTGTTATGTAAACATCACAAGTAAATTATTCATTCTTTCCCAAGTAGATACAAAGCAGCATAAAATTGGGTTGCTGCCCTAGAAACAAAAGCAAATAAATTTGCACAGCATAGTAATAATACTCAGTATTATTTACTAGCAATGCTTCTGACACTCCTAAAGAAAAGTTGATGTTAAAGATCTAGGTTTTCTGGGGCGGCACCTATGGCTCAAGGAGTAGGGTGCCAGCCCCATATGCCAGAGGTGGCACGTTCAAACCCAGATCCAGCCAAAAACTGCAAAAAAAAAAAAAAAAAGATCTAGGTTTTCTGTCTTCTTAATTCTAAACTAGTACATAGCACAAAAACTGTACAGACACTTGAATACATATAAGCTTTGCTGCTAAAGATAGAGCTGCTCAATCCCAAGCAGAACCTGAACCACTCTTCTCCCTCATCTTCTTTACAGCGTTCCAATCCACATGCTGCCTATCCCAACCCTGGACCAAGCACATCACAGCCGCAGAGCAGCATGGGATACTCAGCTACCTCCCAGCAGCCTCCACAGTACTCACATCAGACACATCGGTACTGAGCTGCATCTGAATCTTGTCAATGCACTGTTGCGAATGCTGCAGGGCTGACTGTGCAGCTCTCTGCAGGAACCTGGTATGGGCCATGAGAATGTACTGTACAACCACATCTTCAAAATGTCCAGTAGCCAAGTTCCACCACTTTTCACAGATTGGGGTAGTGGCTTCCAAGTTGTACCTATTTTGGAGTTAGACTTGAAAAGAAAGTGCTAGCACAGTTTGTGTTGTGGATTTGCTACTTCCATAGTTTACTTGACATGGTTCAGACTGACCAATGCATTTTTTTCAGTGACAGTCTGTAGCAGTTGAAGCTGTGAAATGTGCTAGGGGCAAGCATTTGTTGTTGTATGTGGTGAATTCTTTCAGTGTAACAACATTATCTGACCAATAGTACACACAGACACAAAGTTTAACTGGTACTTGAAACATGCAGTATATGTTAACGAAATAACCAAGACTCAAAATAAGATTATTTTGGTACACCTTTCTTTTTAGTGTCTTATCACTAAATGGATTGATTCATTTTCTACATTAATCAGTGTTTTTGACCAAGAATATTGCTTGGATTTTTTGAAAGTACAAAAAGCCACAGTTTTTCCAGAAAGGTTTCAAAATTCCCAAAGATTAATTTCCAATTTATAAGTTTGCTTTCAATCTATGACTTGACTGGTATTAAAGCTGCTATTTGATAGTAATTGAATATGTTGTCATTGATATAAACATGTTTGGTTCAGCAAACAAACTGAAATGATTGTCATAGACAGTGTTTTATTTTTCCTGTTGGTGTTGCTGATTTGTGAGCATGCTTTAAGATGAAAAAAGCATGAATGGTAACTTCTTTAAAGAGGTGCGGCATCCAATTCAGATATTTTGTCCTGATTTTAAAGCTGGTTGGTGTAGTGCTATTAAAATTTTGTTCAGTTAATTTTCTTTTTTAAAACTTGTTCGCACGTTGTGTAGGGTGCCCTTACTTCAGCAAAGGAGAAGGAGTAGGAGAGCCTTAGAATTTTTGAGGAAAAAAAAAAAACCTATAACATACAATGTACTGTATCAAACTATTTTACATGAATGACACAAGTATTCTGAATAAAAAAATAATTGAACATTGTTAAAAACAAGGTGTTATGTAATAAATTTATTTTTCATAAATCAAAGTACAGAGTCAGCTGTATTTTTTTATATATACAAATAGGGTTTTTTGTTTTAATTTTAAAATATGCCTTAACAAGTGACCTCTTAATGAATCTCTTCAGTTTTCATGAATAATGTCTATATGTTCTGCCTCCATAATGGAGTGATGACTTAAGTCTTATACATTTGTTTTTCTATTATACTTAGTACTGTAATGTAAGATATGAAATATAGACACCTTTCTAATTGAAAGATACTATCATAAGCCTTCAGTCTCTGTAAGAATGCTTAATCTATTCTGTGTTATGCTGAGAAGGATTTGTCTATTTGATCCCAAGTAATTCTTTTTCCTCCTCTTTCACAAAATACAGATGATTACAAAAAAATTAACATTCTCTTTCTTAAAAACTCAACTCATTCATCTAAAATCCTTTCTAAAACATTTTAAGAACTAAAGAATCTTAGCACTGATAGGTCTGATCATAGCAGTAAGGATAATTTTTAGGAGCTGAATTCGTGTTTCCATTTTAAGTCCTCCCACCCTAGTTCTTTCACACGATGCGTAGACATGATATGGAGCTGCCCTGGGACCACAAACAAGTCAGTGCCCGCCACAGTCTGGTTTCTGTGTGTCTCACTTCTTACTGTGCCTTCCTATTTCCCTTCCACTCAAATTGTCTTCTAATTTTTCTCCCTGCCTTTTATGCTATAGTTTTCAAGCTTAGTGGATATGATTGTTTTCCTCCTTTCACTGTCCAGTCCCAGAGGTTGACTCAGTAGAGTAGGATGAAATATGAAAACTCACTTTTAACAAGCTCCTCAGTTGGTTCTGATGCAGCAGTCTGAGGAATATATGTTACAAAAAAATAGCATGGACTCACTCACCTCCACGGGGGTCTAAAGATAGAATAAACAGTGGCAGGTAAGTGGTGTGGAAAGAAGGGTGCTCTAAGGACAGCCCATCTCTGCAACCTACATGCATTTCCAAAAGCAAATCCCATTATGACAAGTTCCACTCTAAATGTCCAAAAGCCCAAAGCCTTCATTTCTCTATTTCTCTGTCTATAGCCATCCCTGAGTGCTTCTGTCAATCTCATTTCATTAAACATGGTGATCATCAAATTTACATATCCAGCCTTTCTCCTTGAGCACCTGGTTCCTAAATTTAATTACATCTGTGACAAATAACATCCACATACATATGCCAGCCACCGTTCTCTATCCCATTCCCCTCCTTTTTTCCAGGTGGCACTTACCACTTGACCAGTGACCTCCATTTGCCACTTTTCTGTTTCTTACTGTTACAGTAGAATCTCTCTGAGAGCGGGGGTCCTGTTCCACCTCAGATCTCACCTCTTGATCTGGAGTCGCTCCCTAGGTAATGTCATCCAGGCTTGTGACTTTGATAGGCTGATGACTCCCAGATTTCCAATTCAGAACTCCTGTCCTATCTGAGTCATTCCTACTCATTATCTAGATGGGGTACATCCAGGCCTAGACAGTGACTCCAGCCCAGTCAGTGAGTGAGCACCTGTCCATATACAGATGTGCCCGCTTTCCCTTCGAAACACATCCGGAATGGCTCCATCCTCCCCACCTGCACCCCATTGGATGGCCTTGCACAAGCCACAGTCCCTTCTTTCCTAGACTGTTCCAGTAAACTCCATCTCTTCCTCTGCAGCCTTCACATAGCAGCCTCAGTGAGCCTTCATGTCACTCCTCTGCTGTGCCCAGCAAGGCCATAGCATCCTGGTCTTCCTTTCATTACGGATCCCAGCTTACAGTCTTCTCCTCCCTGCCCACTCGGCCTCACTCCTTCGTGCCTGCCAAACACATTTTGTCTGGAGGCTTTCACAGCTCTCTGTTCCATCTGCATCTTCCCCATGAGCTTTCTGGCTTGTTCCCTCACTTGTTTCAGGCCTGTTCAAGTCTCTTCTCTGTTCCTCCAACTGTCTATGGAATCTCAGCCTGCCCTGCCTCCCCACACCAGCATTCTATCTCCCCTTTTCCTGCTAGGTTTTCCTGCATAGCACTGGGCATCAGTGACCTATCTACTTGATTTTTGTTCTGCCTCCCCAGCTAAAATAGAAACTCCAGGAGGGCAGCCTTTATTTACAATAGTCCCAGCAATGAGAAGAGTACCTTGCAGTAGTGCTTATAAACATGCTAAATGAATGAATGACTCTTATTTGGATGGCATTGTCTGGAACTGACCATATCCAAAAGAGAACTTTTGTTGGGGGGTGGGGTCCTAGCAAATTTTATCTCCACATCTGAATTCTCACTTGGGAGCAATTGATTATAGAATACTTTTTAAAATATGGAAATTAGGCTGGGCCTGGTGGCTCACACCTGTAATCCTAGCACTCTGGGATGCCTAAGTGGGTGGATTGCTTCAGCTCAAGAGTTGGAGACGAGCCTGAATAAGAGTGAGACCATGTCCCTACTATAAATAGAAAAACTAGCTGGGCATAGTAGTGCAAGCCTGTGGTCCCAGCTACTTGGAAGGCTGAGGAAAGCGGATTCCTCAAGCCTAAGAGTTTGAGGTTGCTGTGAGCTACAACGCCATGGTATTCTGCCCAGGGCAATAGAGTAACACTCTGCCTCAAAAAAATGATTGATTGATTGATTGATAGAATAAAGAAATTAGTTATGTCCACATTTTCCAAAACACTTAGAATCTGATAACAGCCCATACTTTGTACTGACTTCCTTCACATTTATTATGATTTGTTTTTCTATGTATTTTATACTTTTTTTGTCTTCAGCTTAAAAAAAAATCCCCATTTATAGAGCCCATAAAATGCAAACAAAATCTTAGAAATCATGATGCTAGCCACCAGCCAAATTTATTGCCTAAAAACAAATTCCTAATTCTCTAATTCCTATGGAAAACAACAAAATTTGCTGTTAGTGATATAAGCAATAAACATTTAAATATTACTTAGTCTTTGCAGCAGAAAAATGAGATGACTGAAATGAACTTTTTTTAACCAAACCTAGATACCTCCCCTTTAAAATTGCCTCACATTGACCTTCCTTTTTCTTGTTGAAGAGATCTAAATGCATGCAATGTATTGGAATCTATAATCTTTTTGAAAGACCATAAACAGAAAATAATTAGTTAACTTTGCACAAAAATAATTTGGCTCTAATTGATAAAATTGGGAGCAATTAAAGCCCAAACTGTGCCAATACCTTGGCAGTGTTAATGCTTTATTCAAGCTAATTGACGAGACATTTGGGTAACCACCGTCTGCTAAGGCTGAACACAATATAGGCCTAAGGCATAATTTCCAAAAGCTATGACATGCTCAACTTTAATCACTTTATTGAATTTCATACACAAATTAAAGCATGCTATCATTAATACAAAGAGGGTCAGTCTAATGAGTAGGTATGCCATGAGAATCCAGGGGGTACCTGAAAGTCACGTACGGCTGAGAGAGCGCTGTTTATATTATTTGGGGCATTGTATTCACCAGGAGTTAAGATTTCGTAGAGCAAACATCATCCACAACAGCTGTAGGAAGTTTTAGGGGAGCTCTCTAGTCTTAGAAAGGACTTACATTAGTCATCTGTTTTTGTTTTGTTTTTTTGAGACAGAGTCTCACTTTGTCGCCCCTGATAGAGTGCTCCAGCGTCCTCAAACTCCGGGCTCAAGCAATTCTCTTACCTCAGCCTCCCAAGTGGCTGGGACTACAGGCACCCACCACAACACCTGGCTATTTTTAGAGACGAAGTCTCTCTCTGGTTCAGGCCTGTGAGCTCAGGCAATCCACCCGCCGTGGCCTCCCAAGTGGTGGAATTACAGGTGTGAGCCACCAGGCCCAGCTCCATCTATTCTTTCCCATTCCATTTGTTGCATACCAACTGTTTGCTAAGCACTGCCCAGTGCATTGTAGCTATCATAGAGAACAGTCAGGACTAGGTTCCTGGGATTGTACATAGTATATTTTAGTGATAAAAGATGATAACCAGTTAAGCAATAGATAAAAATATTACATTATGATAAAAATCTATAAATGTGAGGTAAAGTTAATGAGAATATTTTTGAGGGACAGTTTTAAGTAGCATAGTCACAAGTTTCCAAGGAAATACTTGAGTTAAGACTTGAGAAGTATCAATAGAAATAGGAAATATTTGAAATAACATGAAATATGAGTGTAAGGGCTTTGCAAGTAGGAAGAATGGCACAGGTAAAGATCCTGCTGCAGAAATGGGCTTGGTATGTCAGTAGAAATGAAGGCTCCTGTGCCAGAAGAGAATGGATCCCAAGGCATAGAGGAGAGAAGAGTAAGGGAAAGGAGGTGGGAGAGTATGACTGTGCACTGGGGGACTGTGCACTAGGAGGCACAGATTAAAGACTGTCAGTTGTGGCTCAGCGCCTGTGGCTCAATCGGCTAAGGCGCCAGCCACGTACACCTAAGGTGGCGGGTTCGTATCCCCAGCCCAACCCGCCAAACAACAATGATGGCTGCAACCAAAAAATGGCCGGGCGTTGTGGCAGGCGCCTGTGGTCCCAGCTACTTGGGAGACGGAGGCAGGAGACTCGCTTGAGCCCAGGAGTTGGAGGTTGCTATAAGCTGTGATGCCATGGC
>CAUYQV010001243.1:0-19658 GCA_963574575.1 Galagoides demidoff
TTTTTTTTTTGAGACGGAGCCTCAAGCTATCCCCCTGGGTAGAGTGCCATGGCATCACAGCTCACAGCAACCTCCAACTCCTGGGCTCAAGCGAGTCTCCTGCCTCTGCCTCTCAAGTAGCCAGGATTACAGGCACTTGCCACAACACCCAGCTATTTTTTGGTTGCAGCCATCGTTGTTGTTTGGCGGGCCTGGGCTGGATTCGAACCCGCCAGCTCAGGTGTACGTGGCTGGCGCCTTAGCCACTTGAGCCACAGGCACCGAGCCTGACCTCACTCATCTTGAATGGGAATAAAATGGTAAATAATTACTTTATTTGTTTTTACTAATTTTTCTTAAATGTACACATAACTAACATTATTTCAGTGTTTAATTTTAGAAGTGTCTTTAAAAGTTTGATGGCATTTTGTGACGGGAAGTAGGTCGTAGGGACTTTGTTTCTGTCGAGCCACAGATTGGCTTCGTTACACATCGCTTCACTCAAACCTGCAACTACCGAGACCCATTCAAGGGGACACCTTGGAAAAGACAAAGCCACAGTAAAAGGATCGGGGGGTTTCCAGGTCAGGGTGAAGGATGGGTACGCAGGTGGAACATGGGGGTTATGACAGGAAACTGCCTGTCCTATCCTGTCATGGTGGCCGCTTGCAACAGTGGCCACAGGAGACGAACATGTAAGCCAGTCCAGGGCGTCCATGCCAGTCAAACGAGCACCAGCCATCCCCACCAACCAGCCGCCCACACAGACCATCCACTCCCCAGACAATAGTGGCAATACACTATGCTCCAGGTAACTGTCCTGTCAGAATGACAATTTGGGCTTTCACAGAAGTTGTCTCCTTCCCACTATAGATCAGTGCTGGGTGAGGGGTCCCTGTCAGAGGGACCATCTGGGTCAGAGGCCTCACAGGAGTCAAGATGGGGCAGCAACTCGTGGGTGGCACCCAGGTGGCATGTATAGGGTTGTGGACACACCTCTTCTCCATCACTTTCCTCTTCATTTCCACCAGAGCAGGCACCACCTAGTCCTCCCTGCCTTGCCCAGTGAGTCCCTGAGTGGCTGTGTCCAGCCCACTGGTCAGGTAAGGCAGGGCAGCCCCTCTGGCACAGGCAACCCCAGTGTAAGTCCAGCTGAGCTCTGGCTGAGCTCTGGCCCTGCCACTCAGCTGGGCCTGCCACAGGGTCAGGGGCTCTGGAGGGAAGGCAGGGGCTGCCTGGACACCACCGAGGATGCACAACCTCTCTGCCTTCCTAAGGTTCCTTCTCCATAGATGTGGCCGACAAGAAGGTGAGGGTGATCCCAGCCCGGGCGGGCTGGCCCCTCGTTCCTGCAGTGCATCTCAGGTTAGCAATCTTCACCATGACGTTAAACAAAGAGCATCTCTTTGCTAGAGATTTGCCTCTCACATCCCAGCACAATTCTGGTTGGAAGTTGCCAGACAGAAACTTCATTTGTACTCAACATTTCCTGCCCAGTTCAGTGTGTAATTGGCTCACGCTTCCCCTTGGCGATTTAGCCAGGAGCAATGCCGCAGCTTATAAAAAAATAAATCTAAATAAAGCCTGGGGAGCAGAACGGCAGCCAGTCAGCCCTCTGCTTCTTTAAGGAACGCCTTCTTGGCAGGGTGCAGTGGCTCTCACCTGTAATCCCAGCACTCTGGGAGGCCGTGGGTGGATTACCTGAGCTCGGGAGTTCAAGACCAGCCTAAGCAAAAGTGAGACCCTGTTTCTACTAAAAATAGAAAAACTAGCCAAGCGCAGGGGCTCACGCCTGTAATCCTAGCACTCTGGGAGACGGAAGCGAGTAGATTGCCTGAGCTAACAGGTTCAAGAACAATCTGAGCCAGAGCAAGACCTCGTCTCTAAAAATTAGCCCGGCATTGTGGCAGGTGCCTGGAGTCCCAGATACTCCGGAAGCTGAGGCAAGAGGATCACTTGAGCCCAGAAGTCTGAGGTTGTGAGCTATAACACCACAGCTCTCTACTGAGGGTAACACAGTAAGACTCTGTCTCAAAAAAAAAAAGAAAAGAAAAGCAAAACTAGCCGGGTGTTGTGGTAGGAGCCTGTAGTCACAGCTACTCAGGAAGCTGAGACAAGAGGATTACTTGAACCCAAGAGTTTGAGGTTGCTGTCAGCTATGACGCCATGGCACTCTACCCAGGGTAACAGCTTGAGACTCTGTCAAAAAAAAAAAAAAAGTAGTTAAAAGTTACTATCTTGGGGCAGCGCCTGTGGCTCAAAGGAGTTGGGCACCAGCCCCATATGTCAGAGGTGGCGGGTTCAAACCCAGCCCCAGCCAAAAACGGCAAAAAAAAAAAAAGTTATTATCTTCTCACCAAAACCAGTGAGCAAAGTACACTTGTCTCCCACCCCACCTCAGGGTCCTACTAGACCTCAGGCAATCCTCTTGCCTCAGTTTTTCTATTTTTAGTAGAGACAGGGTCTTGATTTTTGCTCAGGCTGTTCTTAAACCCATGAGCTCAGGCAATCCACCCACCTCAGTCTCCCAGAGTAGTAGAATTATAGGCATGAGCCACCACACCCAACCTATTTATTTTAATTTCTGAAATATCCTTTAATAACACTTCATCTAAAATATAAATTTACTGGAAAACCAGGAGTCTTGGTGTTAGGTTTATTTTCTGCTGAGAATCCCGGTGCCACTGTAGAAAACCGAGGCACACCCGCAGGAGCTAAGAACAAGCTTATTCACCTCGGCCCCTCAAAGAACACAGGTGTTTTCCTGCATCAGTTCTAAAAAAGTTTTGAAGAGAGGTCATGAAGCTCTGCTCAGTGGGTTCAGCAAATCTCTCTCAAGCGCATCTGAGACACGGGAGATGGTGGGTGCGTGAGGGGCGAGAAAGGAAGGCAGAGGCACGCAGTGCTACGGAGAGGTGGAGCCCTGGCCCCCAGTTCCACCACACCCCAGGGCCACCAACAGCAGCCCTTGTCACATCACTGGCCTGAGAGCAGACAGAGGTAAGAAGAGACCCCGAGGTCCTCATGCACAACAGCATGAGGCCAAACAACCGAGTGCTCATTACAGTGGAAGCCGGCATTCTGAAAAATAGCAAGAAATGACCACGAGCCCAGCGCAGAGCCTGCCCTGAGAAGCAGCTCCATGAACTCCCCTGACCACGCAGACTCTGCTTCAGTTCACCTCCAACTCTGAGGCTTCCAAAGACACAGTCGCAGGGCCTTCACCCTGCAGCTAGGCTGGCGCTGACCCCGGGCCCTGAGCACCCGTCCTGGGATAGACCGTGTGAACCCACTTCTCAGGTGAGGACACCGTTTCCAGGGAGGTGGTGTCGCCGTGATGGCAGAGCTGGGGCCTCCAAGGGTGCCAGGTGTTTCTACATCTGCACACCCAGCAAGGCTCTGAGGAGAGCCCTGGGAAGATGTGACCTGGAGGGCCTGCATCCTGCACCTGCCCATCTCCACCCCCACCCCCAGCCTTCTAAGAGTGTGAGGAACAAGAAGGGGAAACAGGTCTCCAGGAGGGTCCAGAGGACCCGGAAGCACTTTGTGGAGCCCAGTAGGCAACTTTGAGGAGCAAAAAACAGAGGTGGCAGGGTGAGTGTCCCCACCCACAGGATGTCTCTGAGCTGATCACTGGACTCTTCTGTGACCCAGGCAGCTTTCACTGCCCACACGTGGTGAGATTCCCATTAATCACAGTGGTAACCCCACTAGGGCTGGAAAGGAGCTGGGAGGGGCTGCTGGGAGGCTCTCTGAGCACAGGGTAACCCATGTTCTGTGCAAAACCTGACCCCTGTGCATGGTGGTGGGGGCAAGGCCAGGGGTGGGGGAGTCCTTAGAATTCTCAGATGGGGACTCACCTCAGGCTCAGAATATGAATGGCCCCAAGAATGAGTGGCCCCCGGGTGCAGGCCCAGAGAGGCCAACCCCAGAGTCTGCAAGCTGAAGGGACCAAGGCCCTGGGGGGTTCATGACCCCAGCACACTCTATACCAGGAACAGACCCCCTGGCAGCAAAATTGAGGCCCTTGGGGGCTCCATGCTACCATGAAGGAAAAGAGCCTGGACCCTAGAGCAGGACAAGCACTTGGGAGGGGCCTAAGCAAGCCCTGACCTCTGAAGACCCCATTCACAAAGTGGCGCTAAGGACCCTCCCTGCCCAGAGTCCTTGCAGGGCCAGCAGCAGCGGGGGCTATGTGGAGACTGCAGGTCCTCAGCTCCAGCCATGTCTCTAGGCACTCCTCCCAGCAATGTCCACCAGGGCAGTCGGCAGCAGAGAGGGATCTGGAGGGCCTTAGCCAAGATGGGTTTGGGGGTTCGTACCAGGGGCCTGGGCTAGTGGGGACCCCAGACCAGTGCAGCTAGGATTTTGGTCCCCTGGAGACTCAATGCCCCCTAGCTCCAAGAATACTCCTCACCTGCCTCTCCTGGGTACAGTGTCCAGAGAAAGGCTGCTTTGGGAGCCAGCTTCAGGGCAGGAGGCTGAAATGAATGCCCCCCCCAACTCCTTAGTCACCCATCCCCTTTAAGCCCCAGTTTAATGACTCTCCCTCCAGGAAGTCCCCCATGCCCCACACCCATCTGGCCCTGTGTCCAGATCAGTCTCCTCCCCTGGGCTGTGTGTCCCAGGAGGGCAGCAAAGGACTTGGTTTTCCTGTCACCTTCCCCAAGCACCAGAGATGGTCCTCAACAGGTCCTCAGCCTTACTTTGCAGATGGAGTCTCCAGAGGTAAGGTCTTGCTTAGGCCCCTCCCAGGTGCTTTGTCCCACTCTAGGGACCAAGCCCTGGGCTCTTTTTGTTCATGGCAGCACAGAGCCCCCAAAGACCTCACCTCTGCTGCCAGGGGGGCTGTTCCTGGTAGAGAGTGTGCTGGGGTCATGATCCCCCAGGGCTTTGGTCCCTTCAGTTTGCAGAGCCCAGCTGCCTGGAGGGGCACCTGCTGAGTGTGTGTCAAGTGAATGAATGAATGTATGGATGGATGGAGGTCCCTGAGACCGGGAAGCTCGCCAGGCCAGCAGGATGGATGTACCAGCTGGGCATGCGCTCAGTAACAGACGGGCTGCAGAGGACAGGGCAAGCCCTGCTCCCTCGGGGTGACTCAGCCACCCGTTTGTAGGAGCAGGGCTGCTCTCCCAGAGGATTAGGGAGGCTCCCACCATAGTCAGCCCCGTTACAGGCATTCCTGCCCGGGATCGTGCCAGGACAGCTATATTAGGACCTTGATACCAGAGCATTTGAGCAGCCACAACAGGTGGGGCCCTTGCAGCTCTCCCTGGGACAGAGCCAGAACAGTTCCTTCCCAGGAGCCCCACGTGCCTGCCCTGGGGTCCCACAGAGTGGGCCTGGCCTAGATGGGACATGTGATGTGCCCAGGAGGCTCTCAGAATAGACTACAACCCCGAGCAAGGGGTGGGGGGCACCGTCAGTGCTCAGGGTACAACCCTGGGCCAGCACAGTCTGTTGTCCTATTTCCACACTCACATCAGCCCCAGTTTCCCTCAGGGAGCCTGGAGAATCTCTAGGTGTGACCCAGATCTTAGGATCCTCAGAGAGCCTAGGAAAGACCCTGGAGACATGCGGCCCACCTGCCTCCCCTGTGGTCCCACAGGGCCTTCCTGGAGAGGCCTGATCTTTGCTGGGACAACCAGGAGCAAAGATGACCCTCACTTGTGCAGGGGACGCACAGTGAGAGCTCACTGGAGCTTTCCAGGGCCCCTCCCTACCCCGGGGCTCGCAATCTGGGGAGCCCACAGTACACCCCAGGCTGGTGACCCTGAGATAACAGGTTCAAGGCCTACACACAAAACACAAGCTGGGGGGCCAGGGGGTCTCTTGGGTCAGTGGAGCAGAATGTAGGGAGGTGAGGGGCAAGGCCTGGCCACCCCTTAGTGTCCGTGGGTCCCTGAGCACAGCTGCAGGGATCCTCCCTGAGCAGGTGCAGGGTCTGAGGGCTGGCCTGCAGGCCTGCCTATCCAGACCATAATGTCCTCTTCCTGACAGCTGAGCTGACAGCTGCCCTGGCTGGCTTTTGTGTACCATGCTGGGGCAACTCGCAGAACACCCATGTCCCACAGTCCTGAGAAGACCTCACTGGCCAGGACCCAGAGAAGGACCTGCTCCTCCTCAGCGTATGAGGGGTGCTGCATGGGGCACCAGCTCTGCAGGGCACCAGGTGGCCCAGCTGGTTTCAGAAACCCCCGTGGCTGTCCGAGAGGGATGGGCAGAGAGGCTGGTGAAGCAGGAAGGATGTTGCAGCCACTGAGGATAGGCCTAGGGATCCAACCCCTGAAGACAGCCCCAGTGGGCCTGGAGCAGGAGGGCACAGCCCCTGCACAAAGGCACACGCAGACCCCTGCCCCCTGCTCAGACCCATCTGGGCTTCTAGACCGTCGCATCATCACCAGGGTATTAGTCACCCAGCCAGGACAGGCTCTGGTTGTCATTCTGTTCAGACCCTAAAACTGAGGCCTGGCCTTCCCAAGGGACTGACCTGGCCCTGGCCACCCACCTCCCTTCATTGGCCCACTCATTCATTCATTCCTCCACTCATTCATTCATCCTCCACTCACTCCCTACTGAGCCTCAGGCTGCCTCTCTGGTTCAGTCGCCCACATGTCCTGAGTGCTGACCACAGGCTCCAGGCAGGCTGGGCTGCTCCTGTCCTCACACAGCTTCCAATGTGACAGGCTGTTGAACCAGAAGCCCTGCCCACGAGCCCCAGCTGGGCCTGCTCTGGCCTACACAGGCCATAGGCTCTGACTTCCAGGACTGCCTAGGTGCCACCAAGGGAGATACTCCCTGCCTCTGGGACTAGCCGCTCACATGCTCAGCACCTCTGGCCTCTGTGGCTATCAGCACCAGCAGGGTCTGTGGCAGGGCTGCCCAGTGGGAGCTCTGGAGCAGCAGGTCTCCCACACAACCAATGCTGGATAAGGCTGGACACTTGTGCTGGGGATGCTGACTGCTTAATGAGTGAGGTGTCAGTAATGACCCCCAGTCACTGTCACAGGCCAGTGACAGACAGGTTGTTACTGACACCCCAAACTCATTGAGCAGTCAGTATCTTCAGACTCTGCCCTGACCATCAGCAGAAGGACCAAACTCCAGGATGGGACAAGTTCAGGATTATCCAGGAACTCGGCAAGAATGTTTTTCCCTTCACAGCCCTTCAAGCCAGGCCCTGCATGATTCTAGGTGGATGGGCAGAGCTGGTGAATTTCTGTGGACACAAGCTTCATGTTGAGACCTGGTTCAGGACAGGACCCTGAAGGAGTGGACTTCCTTCCATGGGATCCTCATCTCTACTCAGGCTTGTGTAAACCCTGGGTTGTCCACTTTAAGCTGTCCTCTTTGGCGACTCATGGTCCTACCCTGGGTCCTACACTGGGTCAGCGACACCAGGACAGGAGGACCTGACTTCTGTGAGCTTGGTGACAATAACAGAAACCAGCCTTGGGTCTAAGTGAACTTTGTATCTGAGGTCACTAAGAGTAAATGCACAGCCCTCTGCAGGTGACCCAGGGGCTCCTGCCCTAGGACATAAGGCCCCCAGAGGCTACAGAGTCCCAAGGGCTGTCAGTGACATGGCTTAACTCAGGGCAGCACAGGAAACATGTCCAATCTGGTCCCTCAGGCTCCACTGAGCAAAGGGCCCTGGGTGCACCTTGTGTGGGGGCAGACCATTTTAATGCCCACTGTGTACCAGGGACAGGAGGCTAGTGAGCAGAGAGTGCCATCCCTGCCCCAGCCCTCCCCCATCTCTGAGCCCCCCACTATAGGCAGCTGATTCAGGGAGCCCCCACCTAGCAGGCTTCCCATGTCCTGAGCGTCTCTGGGGCCCCACCCTAGGCCTTGTCCCCTCCAACAGTACAAGAGGCCCATGGCTCCCGGCATGGTCTCCCCAGCACCAACAAGTCCCCCATAGTGGAGAGAGGGTAGGATCGGGGTGAGAAGTGGGATGCCAGGGAGGACCCCAATCCCAACTGCAAAGCTCTATTCCTATTACTACTAATGGCTCACCCCTCCTCAGGCCTTCTGTCCCCCAGAGCCACCAACCACCCACTGGATGGTTCAGGGTCCATCAAGCGAAATGGTGTCGCAAAATTAATATGCCTTTACCAGCAGGAAATCAGAATTTATCTGGCTTCCTGGTGAAATTAACTGAGCATCCAGGTTCCTCCTGGCTGGACAATAAGGACCCAGAATGAAAATGCCATAGAGTCATGTCACATGTCACGATCACACACAGACCATGGAGAGTCTGAGTCTGGAGCTCCAGCCCCAGTCCTGTATCAAGCCAAAGCTGTGGGTTAATGGAAGGTGTCCCTCCTGCCTCCATGACATCTCTGTCACAGGCTGCACAGAGCAAGGAGTGTCCCCTGGCAGCTTCACCGTGCCTCCTGGGACCCCTTTAGCCCTCTCCCAAGTCCTCATCACCCCTCCTTCTGACCCTGAGAGTCCCACTGTCTTCCTTGGCCATGAACTAGGTCTGACAAGGGAAGTCTCAAGAGCCCCAAATGAGCAGAAGACTCCCTGCTGGAGGATCAATCAGCAGACACGCCATAGGCCACATCCTGTCCTACCCACCATCGCCACCGAGGCTACCTCATGCACACACTACCATGAGCAAAAAAATAAGCCTTTGTTGTTTGAGGTCACTTGACAGGGGGTGGTCATGTTTGTTACTGAAGCATAACCTGGTCTATCCTGACTGATAAGCCCTGCACATTCTGGAATGTTCTATAAATATTTTCTGAACTGCTACTCTGGCATTTGTTCAGACATTGGGGTTGCATCAGGAACAAGGTCCCTGTCCTAGGGGTCCCCCCTCCAGGACAAGCAACAGCAGAAAACAAACCCACGAGTGTACAGTGAGGCTGATGGAATGGAGAGTGCACAGCCCATCAGAGAGGGACAGAGGGTGGGAAACGCTCCAGGTGGGGACATTGCTTTGGACCAGGTGATCAGGGATGAACCTGCAGAGGTGAGGGGGTCCAGGTGGTGAGGAGACTGAAGCACCAAGATACGCAGGTGTTCTCTGCGGTGACTCCGACAGCCAGCAGGCTTCTGAACAGACTGGGGCCTCCTCACCGCTTGGCCCAACCTCCCCTTTGAGGGTCTGATGAAGGTTAGCTCTCTCCCCAAATCACCGTGAACTCACACCCAGGGTGCTTTGCAGGCCACTCGAAAGGCTGGTGGCTCCGACAATCCCAGACACCACCCCATAGGCGCTTCCCTCACCCACTGGGAATGAAGCCTGGGACCCGACACAACACTCCAGCCACCACCTTGTGCCCCAAAACACTCACCCTAGACCCTACCCCACCCCCTGGGTGATTTCAGAGTTATATTAAGGAGCAGTGGTGGGTGGGGATGAGCGTCCGTAATCAGAGAAGACCAGCAAGAAGCAGTTGTCCAAGGCGCCGGATTTATCCTGCCCCGGTCAGCTGACGGGCTTGGTTACAGTCCTCAGTGGCCGGCCAGGGAAGCAGTGAGCGCTGCCGTCCACCCCGAGCAGCTGCAGGGATTGATTGGGGAGATGGTTTTCCTGTAGAAATGCACTTACCATACACGGGTTAAAAATAGCTGTGGAGCCAGAGCTGGGCGGCGCGGCCAGCGAGCAGCCTCCCCACACGCTGCCCAGGCTAGGGAGGAGCAGAGAGGAAGGGCCCAGGGCTGGTGCCCATGGAGCTCCCAGTGCCCCCCACCCATGCCCAGACCTGGAGCTGGGAGAGCACAAGGACAGGTGTGCCCCAGGGCCCCTCACGCACACACAGAGGCCTCACTCACCCACAAAGCCTCCCAGAGAGAGGCACCAGGGTCTGGGCAGCTCCAGTCCAGTCATGGAGCTGCTGCCCCAAGCCCTGCCTCCCTGTCTTCCTCAAGGTCACAGCAAGCTCGAGGCCAGTGTGGCCTGGTCCCAGATGTCCTGGCTCTCCAGCCACCCAATGTGTCCTCTGGCTATTTTCCTACTGTGGCTAGAACTGGGTGGCCTGCCCATGGCAGGGGAAGAGACAGCTTTTTTGGGAAGTCTAAGTGGCCCCAGTAGAGACAGGAGAACCTGGGTGCCTCATCGTGGCTATTTAAAGGCCAGGAGTGAACAGGTGCAAGGCATAGGCATTGGAGCCGGGCTGGGGCAGGGGCTGCCATGAGAGGCTGCCAGCCATGGGCAGAAGACACCCCAGAGGCTCCTGGACACCCCCATGCTGGAGCCAGGATGGGCTCACATGCCACAGTGGGGAGCGAGAAACCCCAGTGCCCGCCTGGGAGGAGGCACCCAGCCAGGTGGGGATGAGCTGGGCCCAAGAGAGCCAGCACAACCTGACCCACACAGGGAGCTCTGTCTGAGCTGGCTCAGCCAGCCTGGAGGCTCCTAAAAGGCCCAAAAACACTTCCTCTTTGACGTGAGGGATTTTGTCAATGGAAGTTCATCACCGGGGACCTTCTGTGTCGGGGTCCAGGGACGTTAGCCTTTCCACAGCATCACCATCATCATCCTGGTAGTGTGACAGGCAGCTCAGTCCATCCCGCAGTCAGGTCATGGCACCACCACGCTCACCATTTGGCTCTAAGCATCAGTTTCCTTGTCTTTGAAGGGGGAGGATGGTGGCACCTGCCTATCTCAGTGGCAGCAGCAAAAGCCCTGGGCAGACGGAGATGGGAGCTTCAAAAGGCATCATAGCTGCTACGAGCCCCTCTGAGGGGGCTCAGGGTGAGCAGAGGGGCACATGGAGGCAGCTTGGCCAGGCTGTGCCTGGGTACATACACCTGGCCCCTAAAATCCAGCCCTGGCTTAGGGCCCGTCTGCCCCCCTAGACCCAACTGGGACCGGATTTTCCTCATCCTCAGGAAACCCCAGGGGGCCCCACAGAGAGGATATTCCTGGAGAACATGCTGGGTTCTGGGAGGAATTAATCAGCCAGGGGCCCACACTGATCACTGTAAATTCAAGAGCAGAACTTTTGATGGAATGAAGTGTCCCCAATGGGTCGCACACAGGGTCACCTCCATGGGCTGTGGGGCATTGAGCAAACCGCAGAGCTGCCTTGTACAGGGCTCCCCAGAGGGCAGGTGCAGTTGTCAACAGAGGTCCTGTGATAAGACATGTGGCCACAGGGCTGTGAGTGCACATGTGCCACATGCCGCTGCACCTTGCGAGCCCCAAGGCATATTAGCACCATCTCCACGTTGAATCAGTTCTTGGCAGTAGTGCCAGGAGGAACTCACCTTGAGAACACTTTCTTCCTATCTCTGCTATGGACCTTGCTGCCTCCTGCCCTGCCCTGCAGTCTGCATGAGGGCCCAGGTCATGAGCTCATCTACCTGGATACCTAGGTTTCCTCAGCTCCATCAGGATTTCTCTCATGAGGTTGGGATGGTCCCAGGTGACAGGTGGCCTATGCACCTGCACCTCTTCCTACCTGCCCTGCAGGCCCCCACAGATGACTGGGCAACCAGACATGAGGCTCCCAGCAGATGCTGCCTTGGGCCTGCAGGTAGGCACAACACACTTGCTCCATGCCTGGGCCCTGCTCCCCTACCCCATTGCAGGTATGAACCCCCCACGTCCTGCCCGGGGGCCCACCTCACCCCATGGGTACTCCTACATCAGGAGGTGGTCCTGGCTCCTTCCTCATGCTTGGCTAGTTTAACCAGGGCAGGGTGGGTGCTGTCACTGCTGGACAGCTGTCTCCATACCCTCCTGCCTATAACTGGCCACAAAGAGAGGTGGGCCAGGAAGCACCCTTGCACCACCGGCAGTTCCCTAGGAAGCCTGTCTGTGACCAGTTCCCTGGAGCCTCCTGGAACCACACACACTCCCATTCTAGTGCATTCTGGGGACACAGGCTTATGCTCAGAGTCAAGGCCCTTCTATAAAGCAGAGCTGTTTTGAGGTTCTTGCTTGGACAGCCTTACCTGAGCTGCCTGAATTCAGGGACCAGCTATAGACAGCATGTCCTGCTACACGGTGCATCACCAGCAGGGGTGGGGCTTGGCACCCACGTCATTCATCTCAGGGACAGTGGCCAGGGCTGCTACCCAAGCTCTTGTCCCACTGGGATGTTCCCAGAAGCCACTGGCTGCTAAATCACTCAACAACCCTCACTCGGTTGGGGCCCACCTGTGCACCAAACGCCCCACAGGCTAAGCCCCTATCCCCTCCTTGATGCCATCCTCTTGCTGTCTGTGGAGTGGCCTAGAGAGCCCAAAGGCCCTGGAGGTGACCATGGTGGACACTGCAACCTCCAGGTGCCCTCCAGAGCCCCAAGCACAGGGGTGGCTCCTGCTCTACAGCAAGGGCTCTGCCCTCCCCCATTCTGTTGCTGTCCCAAGCTAAGGCCACCAGGGTAGGGACATGTTGGAGCTGTACCCAGAGACCAGCAGGCCAAAGTGGGAGAGGGGTGGTCCCATCCCTGGGACCTCCCTGGAGGAGGGAGCTCCCTACCAGAGGCGAGAAGGAGCAAGGTGCATGGAGGAGGAGCAAGGCATGTGTGCTGAGAGTCAGGGAGATGTAGAAGAAAGGACAGAGCCAAAGGTAGGGGGATGCCCTGTGGGAGGACAAGGCAGGCACAGAGCCTGGCACAGAGTGGCACATGCAAGCCGACACCAGCATCACCACTGTGGAGCAAAGGAAAACGCCTCACCCCATGGTGGGCAAACATGGCCCAGCCAGGCCACCACAGCAGAACACACCATGCCTACCATGGCCCTGAATCCAGAGTGAGCACTAGGCCAGGCCGTGGTGCTCCCCAGTAGCCCCAGTCAGCAGCCTCTGGAGGAGCCGTGGAAAGAGCCCGCACGGGGCTTGGGAAGGACTTCCTATACAAGGGTGGGGCTGCTCTGCTGGGTGAGGCTGGCAAGCAGGAGGCCCTGGGTGTGCGGAGACTGGGGCGTGGCCTGGGAGACAGGGGATGCTGCCTAGAGGGCCAGAAGCCACCAGGGCTGGAGCTGGAGGTGAGTGTGGGGCAGAGCTGGAGACAGCGCCTTGAGTCGGTGTTGGCCCTCAGCAGGTGTTTTCAAGGCACTGGCCCCACACTGAATAGTATCCTTTCCTGCCAGCAAGGCAAGAAAGGTGTCCCCACTGACTGGCTGAGTGAGCCATCCTCATCTCTGTCCTCCCTCCCTTCTCCTGGCAGATCTTGGTGATTCCCAGTTGACCCACGTTGAGGCCGGCATAGCAGCCAACAGAACCCAGCCTTGACAGTACAGTGAGTGTTGGACCCCACCTGCAGGGCCTGGTCCCCTCCTGTCTTTCCCAAAGTTCAAAGACTGAGAAGGGACCCCTCAATCGGCAGGATTTGTGAGGTGACCAGCTGCCCACACCCTCCCCAGAGCACAGAGGTGGGAGAGGAGCTTCTAGGTGCAGAGACCTGGCAGCTGTGGCCTCAGATGTGTTCTCAGTCGAGTCCAGGAAGGTTCTACTGGTGTCAACTGTGCCAACCACAGGGACCTGATGGGCTGTGACATGGAGTACCTTCCCCTCAGGCCTTCCTCCCAAAGACCCTTCAGCCCAGGTCGACCATGACACATGTGCTGGGTGAACATGGACCATGGACACACCACAAAACCACAGCAGACCTGCCCAGAACCACCGAGGTCAGCAAGAACAAGGTGCATCTGAGGAGCCACACAGCAGGGGCGTGAGGACTCAGTGCCATGTGGGGTCCTGGAGGCGCCTGGGTCAGAAGGGGATGCCGTGGGGAAGGAAGAGACCTGAGTAGCCATGGCTTGGCTGGTCACGATGCACCTGCAGGTTCATCATGACTGACAAGCCACACTAGAGTGGACGGCAGCTGACACAGGACTGCTGGACCCCATCCTCACACTCATTTTGTGCTATGGACATGTTCTAAAATCATTTTAATTAGATGCCCATTTATAAACCCAGGAGACTAAGGGAGAAGGCCTCGAAGCTCTGGCCACAGTAGGTCAGGACAGGGCCAGCGCTCTGGGTGGCCACACTTTCCTGGGGTGACCCACCTAGCCTGCCGCAGCCCCACTTCTGCCACGAGATGCTCCGGTCAGTTGCCCTCTGTGACCTGCCAGGACTGGCCCACTGGACAGATGAGGAAACTGATGCCTGGGGAGAGAGGTATCTGAGTGAGCCAGGGGACCAGGACAGGTCAAGGCAGAGGGGTAGGCAGGAGCGAACTTGCCCACTCATTCAGGACCCTGTGTCCCACAACTACTCATGGGACTAGTCCCAACCTCACCTCCAGGCCAGTCAGGGTATGGGTTGGGGGAGTGACCTTTTTCTCTGTTAAAGCCCACTTTCTGCAGAATGAGCAGTGCCCCCACAGCAAATGCGGCATCCTGGGGCTGGTGGAGGGAGGTGGCCCTGGGCAGCTCCTGCCCCCCAGGGGAGTTTGCGGAGCTGCTTCTGGCTATGTGGGCTTGGTGGCTATGTAAAGTTCTTGCAACCTGGCAGGGCCCCATCTGGAGCTCCAACCTCGGGGTATGTAGAGTCCTGTGCTGGCCCCACAATCTGGGCCTTTGCACCCCTTAGGGAGGAGGGAGCTGGGGCCCAGCTCCTGCTGTTGGGGAGCTCCCAGACCACCTACTGTGGCAACCTGCTGGGTTGCCCTAGTGTGAGGACAGTCAGCTACTGCCCCCTCCAGCAGGCTGCCCCACCCTGCCCTCTGGGTACCCCAGCAGATGGGGTGCTGAGCTGGACACCACAGGTCCCCTGGCACCACTGCCTGGCTTAGGAGGAAGCCCCAGCTTCCCCATTTGGCGTTGCTGGGTCGATATTGACCCCACTGGACACTGAGCTCATGAGAATGGAACTGCCTCCTCAGTCCTGAGCCAGTGAGTGGGCAGCAGGTGCTCAGTTAACACCCACCTATAGCTGGCAGAGAGCAGAGAGCCCACCAGGCTTGCCCTCGCTGTGGCCAGGCCCAGAGGCCCACATGGGTGGTGGAGGACAAAAAGAGGAGAGGCCCAAGCCCCAACCAGGCATGGAGGAGCTGTGAATGGTGGCGACTGCTCAGCAAGAGCCCCACCAGTGGGGCCCTCGTGCAGCAGGTGGGTAGAACGTACAAGCGGTGTCTCACAGAGTCTAGATACACCTCAGCAAGGGGGGGAACAGGAGATTTGCTCTAATGAGGCATGCAGGAGGGTTTCAGGGAGAATCAGAAACCAAAGGGCAAGGGTTAAAGGTTTTTTCTAAAAACCCTCGGGCTCTATTCTGACCTTGGCCATTCAGAAGGCAAATGGCCAGAGCCAGCTGGGACATCAAAGTGGCCATGGCACCTTCCCATGCTAGGGTTGGGGGTGGGCATTAAAATGACAGTGGTGACAGTGACTATGACATTGGTAGTGGTTATGATGGTGGTGATGGTGGTTATGATGGTGATATTGATGACAATGGTGATAGTGATACTGACAGTGGTGATGATGGTGATGGTGATTATGATGGTGATATTATTGATGATGGTGATAGTGATTATGATGGTGATATTGATGATGGGGATGGTGATTATGATGGTGATTATGATGGTAATAGTGATGGTAATATTGATGATGATGATGGTGATTATGATGATAATATTGATGATGATGGTGATGGTGATACTGATGGTGATTATGATGGTAATAGTGATGGTAATATTGATGATGATGATGGTGATGGTGATACTGATAGTAATATTGATAGTGGTTATGATGGTGTTGATGATGGTGATGAAAGCAATGGTGATAGTGACAGTAATATTGATGATGATGGTGATGGTGGTGATGATGGTGGTGACAGTGATAATGATTATGATGATGATATTATCGATGACGGTGATTATGATGGTAATATTGATGATGATGGTGATGGTGATACTGATGGTGATTATGATGGTGGTGATGACGATGATGGTCTTGTTGGGAAGAGGCTGGCAGGGACCACGGGTAGACCCTTTCTTTCCTGCCTATTTTCCCACCTGCTAAGTGAAGGGGCTGGGCAGGATCACTTCGGGGGGTCCTCTCAGTCCCAAGATCTAAGACCAGCCTGAAGGAGGCTTTCCCCTGTGCCCAGAGAAAACCTCAAGCCCTCCAAGCAGGTGGATGGGCTGCCCCCAGGGTGCTGAAAGGAGACAACAGTGAGACTAAGGAGGGGCAATGTCCCCTCTCCCTTTTGCTTGAGGCCTACAGCAACCCTCACATGGGGGTGGGAGAGCCACTCTGGCCCCCATGACATAGGCTGACTGGGACAAAAGGGACCTCTTTTCCCAGACTCTAAGAGAGTGGGCAGCTCTCCCCACTGAGCACATGGGAGTGCTGCCACCTGTTCTGGCATCTGGGGACCTGTCCCAGGGCCCACATGGGCCAGTGCACTCTGGATCTGCCAGAGAGGGAGGCAGGTGAGCACAGGCCCCTCACAGTCCACTCATCCTTTCCCACGGGACCTCCAGGGGGATGCCTCGCCTGCCAGGCTGCCTTATCAAGCCCTCCTGTCGGAAAGCCTGCACCAGGAGTGGCAGACGTGACGCCCGCCAGCCTCCCCTGCCCCCACTCCTGTCATCCTCTGTCCTGGCTCCTGCCATTTGTGTCTCTGGCCTGACATCTGACGCCTTTGGTATCAGAGGGGTCAGAGGTCAGGGGACCCAAGGGGCCTACTGATAAGGTCCCACCACTGCTGGCACCCTGAAGTCATAGCCTCCATCCAGAGCTTGGGAGGTCTCTGAGAAGATGGCACTGGAGCAGGGCTGGGGGAACGGGGACAGCCAGGACCTCTGTGGGCCGAGCATTCTGGGAAGGAGCCCCAGTGAGAAGCTCTGAGGCAGAACACTCTAGAAACAAAGTCCTGTGGAGACTTCTTGGTAGCAAAGTCCCCTGAGGTGCCAAGGACAGGGTTCTCCCATGCCTGATAAGGAGATGTCACCTGCCAAGGCAAGATGTCCAGGTTGTTGGGGGGAGCTGGGGCAAACCCCCACACACACACCCTATAGGATTCTGGCAGCACTGGGTGACGAGTCTGCCCTCCACTGTCTAGAGAGCCTAGACGCTTTGCAAAGTTTTAGCTGGAAAATGTTCCCATTAGAAGGATCTCTAAGAGACACTGGTGGTGACAGAAGCTGGCAGGGGTCTGTCCTGAGGCCTCAGCACAGTTCCCCAGTGTGTGCAGGACAGTGCTTCTCTCGGACTCACCTGCTCAGACCCAGGGAACCGGGCGGCTGCCCCACACCCATCCTCAGACCCCAGGGCTGTCAGCAGAACCCATAGATGACCAGGTCCTCAGGGTTCTGACGACAGAGAGTGGGCAGCTCCAGCCCAAGGCTGTTCACAGTTGGGAGAGTCTAACCCCTAGAGGAGGAGCTGGTGGGGTACACAGTGGGAGAAAACAGGGATACAGGGAATGCAGCACATGGGGGCTTCTACCCAGGAAGGGCTGAGGGCTCCCACCCAACAAACCTGCTCTCTCTGCCCACAGAGGCCCAGGCTGGGGGGAGCTAGGCCTTGCCCCCCATGCCATCCTCAGGAAAGCAGCCCTGCCAGGAGCATCTGGGTGGGGCCACCCCTTACTGTGCCCACTCAGAACACTGCACCTGCCCTGGCCAGGGCATGATCAGGTTAACAGAGGACAGCAGGTGGCTTGGCCAGACTCACTCACCTCCAACCCCCCAGCAGCTTGTGGTCGCTGGGCCCCACCCGTGGGGATCTTAGTCAGGGCTTATCTGCAAAGCAAGTCCCCAATTGAGGTGGTGAGGGACCTGTAGGACAGTACCAGGACAGCTCAGCCCCAATGGGACACAGGCTGCACTGGCAGGGCCATCACCAAGTTGTCACAGCTATCCTGGATCATGCCACACATGCCTGACCCCAACTCCAGACACAACCTCAGGGGTGTCTGAATAGTGCCAGGTGGCAGCCACCTGCAGTCACCCAGAATCAAAGAGAAGATTCTGGTCTGGGGCCATTAATCACAACAGACACATTGGACACATGTCCACTCACACACCCTCCCTCACACAGACACACACTCACAACTAGGGACATGCACTCTCACACATGGACACACACACAGATGCACACCTCACGTGCTTTCTCACCAGTTCGCTCCTGTTAGACGAAGCCTCGGGCACCCCCTGGTGGTGAACACCACACCCGCGGACGGCTTCCCACCCTCCAGGCGGCCTAGGGCCAACCTCAGATTCCAGGTTCCAGATTCCACAACTTGCGGCCCTGCCCATCTCCCCTAGTAGTACCGAGCCTCATCCACCTCCCCCCCCCCCATGACTTACATGAATAAAACAACACATCTTGTCCCCTAAGACACTTCTGGTCATGGTAAGTGAATAATGAAAATGGTTAGATTCATGTTCTCAAGAATTTGTACTTGCAAAGCAGAAACACTGGGTAGCGCCTGTGGCTCAGTGAGTAGGGCACTGGCCCCATATACCAAGGGTGGCAGGTTTGAACCCAGCCCCAGCCAGCTGAAGAAAAAAAGCAGCAATGAGAATTGCAACACAAATTAGCCAGGTGTTGTGGCGGCCACCTGTAGTCCCAGCTACTTGGGAGGCTGAGGCAAGAGTATCACTCAAGCCCAAGAGTTGGAGGTTGCTATGAGCTGTGACACCACGTACTCTACAGAGAGCGACAAAGTGAGACACTGTTTCAAAAAAAAAAAAAGGCTCAGCGCCTATGGCTCAGGTGGCTAAGGCGCCAGCCACATACACCTAAGGTGGTGGGTTCGAATCCAGCTGGGTCCGCCAAACAACAATGACATCTGCAACCAAAAAATAGCCGGGCGTTGTGGCAGGAACCTGTAGTCCCAGATACTTGGTTGGCAGAGACAGGAGAATCGCTTGAGCCCAGAAGTTGGAGGTTGCTGTGAGCTGTGATGCCACAGCACTCTACCCAGGGTGACAGCTTGAGGCTCTGTCTCAAAAAAAAAAAAAAAAAAAGTAGAAGCACTGAGCCACCTGGCTAAGCCTGGTGTGGCCTCCCAGAGGCAGAGGACAGGAGCATCTCAAATAGGTGTCACCCAGATCCTCATGCCAAATCTTGCTCTGGTCCCCGGGATGCAGGACCAAGTGGGCACCCAGTGCTGTGACTTCCCTGATGCTACCTGCAGAGCAGTGCACCTCTAACTTGGGGACACACTTTGCACCTTCGATGCTTACTGCTTCTGTTCCTGTCTCCGTGTTTGCACGGGCAGCTCAGCACACATGCATTCGCCCAGGGAGCCCCACAGCGTCTGCCTGCCAAGCTCCTGAGGCAGCCACCACTCAGTTTCTTTCCTGCTCTTAAATACACCCATTTTTGAAGGAAATTGAATTTCTCAGCCGTAAGAAGCAAACCAGTGTCACTTGTCACAAACATGACACAGAACAGAAGCAAACCGGGCCCTTGTCTGAGGCCGGCCCACCTGGGCCTGTGGTTCTGGGTTTCCAAGGAAAGAATCCAGGCTGAGAAAGCTGCTGGAGACTCACTGAGTCCTCCACCTCCTTTAAATGCCAGCTCTGCAGACGTGCTGAACCTTGCTGTCACTGCAGGTGGTGGCAGGGCACCTTGTCAGGCTCCAGGCCAGGTGTGTGCTTCCTGGCCACACTTCTTTTTTTTTTTTTTTTTTGAGACAGAGCCTCAAGCTATCCCCCTGGGTAGAGTGCCATGGCATCACAGCTCATAGCAACCTCCAACTCCTGGGCTCAAGCGAGTCTCCTGCCTCAGCCTCCCAAGTAGCTGGGACC
>CAUYQV010001244.1:0-12493 GCA_963574575.1 Galagoides demidoff
GTCCCAGCTACTTGGGAGGCAGAGGCAGGAGACTCGCTTGAGCCCAGGAGTTGGAGGTTGCTATGAGCTGTGATGCCATGGCACTCTACCCAGGGGGATAGCTTGAGGCTCTGTCTCAAAAAAAAAAAAAAAAGAAAAAAAGAACCGTGAGATTCGTTATATATTCACAAAAATGAAAAAATGAATAAAATAAAACACACCACCCACAAGAGCTGCTGCTCTGGCTCAGCGGCTAGAGCGCCAGCCACATAGAGCAGAGCTGGCGGGTTTGAACTCAGCCTGGGCCTGCCAAAAAACGACAACTACAAAAACAGCAACCACAACAAAAATAAAAATAGCCGGGAGCTATGGCAGGTGCCTTAGTCCCAGCTACTTGGGAGGCTGAGGCAAGAGAATCAATCGCTTAAGCCCAAGAGTTGGAGGTTGTTGTGAGGTGCAACGCCATGGCACTCTACCGAGGGCAACATAGTGAGACTCTGTCTCAAAAAGAAAAAAAAAGAGCTCCTGCTCTAGAGACACAAAGAGAATTGCTACAATAGGAAAACAAGACAGAATGGCCTCAACTTTGGCCACGCAGCAACTTGAATACCTTTTGTTAAAAAAGAAGAGAATGTCTTCACCACTTTTAGACAAAGAAGAAAAGACAGCCACAGTCTCTAACTATAGAATTATATTTACTGTCAAATTTAAAAGGTAAAAACAAAAACGTCTTTTTCTTCTGCTCTAATGAGCATACAGCAAGAATCATAAACTCAATGGGCCGTGAAGGTAGGGCAGGTACCTAAGTGAATCAAAAGGCCTGGTGACAAGAACAGCGTGGGAATTGTGAGACTCAAGATCAGGTGCTGTTGCCCGGTGCCTGAAGCTCAGTGGTTAGGGCATGGGTCACATCCTCTGGGGCTGGTGGGTTCAAACCTGGCCTGGGCCAGCTAAACAACAATGACAACGACAATGAAAAAAAATAGCCAGGCATAGTGGCAGGTGCCTGTAGTCCCAGCTACTTGGGAGGCTGAGGCAAGAGAAATGCTTAAGCCCAAGAGTTTGAGGTTGCTGTGAGCTATGACACCATGACTTACCAAGGACAACATAGTGAGACTCTGTCTCAAAAAAAAAAAAAGATCAGATGCCGTGGGGAGGCAGCCCTGTCCTTGGATGATGAGCTACTGACATCACAGCTAACGTGTACCCTCTCTGGGTGCCAGGCACTGAGCACAGCCCTTTCCAAGAACTTTGTCAAAGAATTGTCCCACTGATCCCATGAGAGGAAACTATTATTATCCTCATCTTACCGATGACAAGAATGTGGCTCAGAGAGGTCAAGGCACTAGTCCCGGATCACACAGCTGAACTGGTAGGGTCAGTTTGATTGACAGCCTGCACTCCTCACCACTCTTCCTCACCTTCTGGTAGACACTTAAACAGAAGCACTGCCATTCGGGGCCACTTTAGGACCTCCAGTAGACCCTCTTAAGGAGCCGTAACTCCACCTTATATAATACAAACATACTAAAATGTGTTTGCGCTCTGTATGATTTCTGAATGGGTCAGAGCTTGGTTGAGTGGATTCGCAGTTGACTAACAGAATGTTACATCATGTTAAATATATATAATTATAGAAATTATATATATATATGTTACACAGCTGAGTCTCAAGAATTTTAATTTCACAGCTGAACTACCATCCCCACAGTCTGAGTATAAGATCCTTCCCTGACTCCAGAACATTCCCTCCACTCCTTAGCAGTCCATCAGATCTCCCAATCTCAGCCCCAGGCAGCCACTGGTCTGTTTCAGGTCTCTCTTCTGGACATTTCATGTAAGTAGAATCATACATACACAACTGGTGACTTTTGTGCCAAGATTTTTTCACTTGTCATAACAGCTTTGAGATTCATTTATGCTATGCATGTATCATAGTTTGTTCCTTTTAGTTGCTGAATAGTATCCCATTGTGGGGTGGTGCCCCCAGATTTTCTATCCATTCTCCAGTTGATGGACATCCCCAGTTATTGACTACTATGAATAAAATTGCTAAGAACATTGGTGTCTTCATACTTTAGCCCCTGAATGAGCCTGATCTTCGCTTCTTTTGAGAAGCTGGGATTGCTGGGTCAGTGTGTGTTTAACTTTTTCAGAAAACTGCCAAACTATTTTCCAAAGTGGATGCACATGTCACATTCACACCAACAATGTATGAGGGTCATCAGACTGAAGACTTTTAACTAAACTTGTATTAATGTCAATCCCAGTATTTCTGTTTTTCTCTGGAGCTAACATGTAAGCATATCTATAAATTTTTCAGGTTTCACTCTCTTCTGTAGGGAGAAAATCTCACAGCCCTAGGCCCACCTTTGTGCTCAAAGAATAAAATACCTCACCAACTACACCCCACACTTTGGAAGCCCAAGACGCTGAAAAGACCTGAGAAAATTCACCTCACGGGGGCGGGGGCGGGGCCGGTGAGCAGACCAGGGATTGGCGCCGGCCTACAGTCCCGCCCACCCCGCGAGGGACTAGGGCTCTGAGGGGGCGGGACTGAGCCAAGTGGGTGTGCACAAGTTGTCCAGTCCCGCCCACCCCGCGCTGAATTGGGCGTCTGTGGGGCGGAGCTAGTGATAAACCAAGAGGGTGTGCTCACGTTCTCCAGCCCCGCCCACTTCGCTCCTGGCTCTGGCTCCGGCTCCGGCCCCGCCCACCCTGCAGTCGTTGCAGCCCCTGAAGGGCGGGGACCGGACGGGCGCTCTGAGCTCTGGACCCACCCATCCCGCTGGGGCCTCAGGCTCCTCTCGACTCCTCAGCACTATCCCCAAACCCTCACAGCGCATCATGGCCCGGCTGCTGGCGCTGCTGGGCCCAGCGGTCAGGGTGAGCGCCCGGGTCAGGCCTTGCGCCACCCGGCTCCTGTGCGCCGCCACCCCCTGCGCCACGCCGCCCCTGACCCTGGCCCTGCTTCGGCCCGGGCCAGACTACCGGCTGCTGCGCACGGCCGGCGGGGACTGCCGCGGCCGCCAGGTAAGTTCCCCACCCCCACCCTGATCCCGGGGCGGGCGTCTAGGCCCCCACGTGCACGGAGCGCTGTGCCCGGGGTTCGCCACCTGCGCGGAAAGGACAGCCTTGCACTTGCAGCTGCCGGAGACTGAGCACTTCCGGAGTCCCGAAACCCCAAATCTCTACAAGCCAAGGAAGCGATCCTCTCTATTGACAGCAAAGAAACTGAGGCTCCTGGAGGTAGGGCGCTCGTCCCAAGGTCACATAATCTCCGGCAGACCCCCCAGTTTCAGCCGACAGGGTCTGAGGTAGGGCCTGGACTTGGTGTGAGCTTTTCACGTGGCCTTAGGTGTCGGTGTAGTTCACTTGGGAGTCCAGGTCGGGCCTCCTCACTGGGCGGAAGAGCAGCGGTGGCAGCTTTAATACCGCCCAGCCGGCTGCTGCCCCCTTTTTATGAGACTGGAAGGACAGGCTCTTTCCGGCGCTCTCGGACTTGTGTTTACATCTCATTTTGGTTTCCTTCCATGAACACTAAGTGAAAACTCAGAACAGTTATACAAGTTTTACTTTTTAAAAATCTGTCAGTTTTTTGTTTTTTTTAAAGTGGGTCTCTAAAATAGTAAGTTCAGAAGTCTGGAGATAGAGAAATAACAAGCCAGTACATCCGCACATCAGCGCTTACAGCATAGCCACCGGAGTGCCTTTGTTTGCCTGGGTGTGGGTGCACCCCCTCTATTCATGGCTCAGCGACCTCAGACCAAGCGCTGAAGGCCTGCTAGCCAGTGTGCTGACCTTTCAGAAGGCTAAACATAGCATCCTACCCCGTAAGAGTTTGGGGGCAAATCCCTGAGCTGATGCAGGCCTCATTATAATACCAGGCCCCCAGCCGGCGCACCCTGAACCTTCTGTAGTTTCTCTGTAAGTGGGGGAGACCTTACCACGCCTCCTCCCAGATGGAGAAACTTCTTTGCTTGCCTCCTCCTCTCCGTATTCGGAGGTCTTGTCTGTAATCCTGAGCTGTCTGGGATCCTTACAATTTTGGCACCCTCTGTGCGCCCAGGCTGTCTCTGGGTGATTCTTCAGGGCTCAGCCCAACTGTTCCTCCCCCAGGAAGCCTTCTCTGACCACCAGTGATACCTCGCATGCCTCCACTGGCCTCCTCTCTGCCCGTGGGTGTGTATCTTCTCTGTGCTCAGCATCTGGAATGCTCTCTTGACTTGTTTGTGTTGTCAGGCTCATCAGCCTTGGCACTGGCAGGTGTTTGTGCATATACAGTGGTGATGAGTGTGGTCTCAGACTCTCCACATTGTTGTCTCTACCTACTAGTTCTGTGGCCTTGATCAAATTCTTCCATTTCTCTCAGTTTCCTTGTCTGTAAATGGGATATGAATAATTGACACTTCATAAAGTGTGTGTGTAAAATGAGATAATGTTTGCATTATCTGGTACAACTTAATGTTAGCAATTATTATAATCATAGTAAAGACATATAGTCAGGGGGTCCCAGGTCCCCGTGAACTGCCTTTGTTTCTCCTATTACCTGATATATGGGCAGAATGCAAGTGGGATGAGAACCTCACAAGAGGTTCAGACAAAAGATCCTCATCTCCCTGAGAAAATTCTTCCCCAGCAGGGCTGGGAGCAGGGTCCCAGGGTCTAGGCTTTGGCTAGTGTCTGGCACCTTACCTGCCGGTGTTCCTGGCTGCCCTCATTAAGAAGCTAGAGTGCAGTGCTGCCCAACTGGGGTCTCCAAATGTGCCATTTAATCAAGTGCCAGAGAGACACACCCACCTTGGCTTTCAGCAGGGGTTGTTCTGTAACCAGGAGAGGAAGAGCCACAGAAGAAACCTGCCTTTTTCACTGAACATGATTGATGTCCTGTAAATGAGCTGAGCCCTGCCTGTGCCGCTTATGGGGGCAGGGAGGATGGCTCTAAGGCAAATGACATGCTCCCCTGAGCCCTGTGTGCTTCCATCTGCATCAGTCCTGGCTCCAGTGCTGCTGTTCAGGAAGACCGTAGTGAACCTTCCTGGCCTTCTGGAAACTTACAGCGTCCCTCCCACCTGCCTCTCTCCCCTCCTTGCTGTTTCTCCATTGTGCTTGCCTAAAGCAGCAGCCCTGAGACTTTACCTGTTTACTGTCCGTCTCCTCCCACAAGTCCGTAGCCTCCTTGGGGGGGAGCAGGGTTGTCAGTTTTGTTCATTGCTGTGTCCCCTACATTTAGGACAGTGCCTGGCACAGAGTAGATCATGAATAAGCAAGTTAAAGCTGAAGGTTGGTAAGTTATGCAACCTCTCTGGGCTTCTGGGATCCTCTTCTGTTAAGTGGGGATGACAGTGGTCCCTATCTCATGGGGTTGTTGTGAGGAGTAGATGAATTAACATTTTCAAAGTACTGAGAACAGTGGCTGGTACAAAGTGAAGCTAATATAGTCCTTGTTATTATTTATCAGTTGAATGAAAGCGGGTGCCACTCCAAACAGTGCGATCAATTATGGACAAGGTCTTTGGCTCCTTCTTCAAATCTTCCTGCCCCTTCTCTATTAGAGCTTTTGTATTTTAGTAAGTATTAGGGAGGGGGAGAAAGGGCATCTTTCTCTCTCTCTCTCTCTTACACATTGAAACCACGTTGAGTATATTCAGAGAGTGATAATGTTACGTGTCCAGGGCAATGCCTAGCAATTATTACTACTTACAGTAATATTTCATGAAGAAATTCACATCTGAAAGTTTTCCGTTACTTGCAAGCCATGCCCTCATAAATTTATTTTCATTTCTTTAGTCTCCTCAGGGTTAGGAAGAAAAGTACATGTCTCACAGTGATTAGAGAAAGTTCTTTATACCGAGGTAAAAGAAAATTGCGTGTGTAACTAGAGAGTCTCTAGAATGTCGGGAGCTGGGCGTGGTGCCCACTGACAGGAGCTTGCTGGCCGTGGCTAAATGTGTGGGTCCTGCCATAGCCTTGCGGCGGGCTGCTCATTGTGTAGCCGGAAGTCTGGCTGCCTTTTTCTTTTTCTTTTTTGGCCAAAAGGCCTCTTGCTGAAATAGAGGGTGTGAACAAAAGGGCCCTCAGCAGAGACAGCCATGCTGGGTCTGGGGAATAGGCAGAGTTGGGGTAGTAAAGTCAGTTGGGCCGGGCATCAAGGGGGGAGTGAGGGCGTGTGAGTGGCTGTCCTATCAGCTGCTGCCGGCTGCCACCCGTCTGCAGCCTCCCTGCAGACGTGGGTGGGGGCTTGTTTATCAGAAAGAATGTGGGTGCTCAGCAGTCTTCCTGGCTGGGGGTGGCCAAGCTATCAAAGGCTGGCCACATGTGCTGGCCAATGAGAAGGCTGGTGACAGTCTTCTTCCCTCCCCCTCAGAGCCCAGAAGTTCTGGGGTGGTGTCTTCTTGAGGAATGGTCACTCTTGCAGAACGTAAAGGGGAACCTACTAAGTATCATGGAGGCTGTGTGGCCTGGTGGTGACCAGTCCTGCCACCAGTTCTAGATGCCAGTCAGCTCATCACTCCTCTCAAAGGGAATGATGGGAACCTCATCTCTCATCTGTCAAAATGAGAGTGATAGAGGTACCCTCGTTATGAGGTTGTCAGGGTTTTTAGGAAATTATGCTTCTAAGGTGTAACTCAGCTTCTGGCTTGCTAGAAGGGACTTCTGCTGAGGATACTGGTGTTTTCAAGTCTTTTGGAAAATGCCGCCTCCAAAAATACAGGCATGAAGCGGCCCAGCTACAGAACCAGTAACAAGCTAGCTCAGAGCCAGGTGCTCACCTGCTGACACCAACTCTGACAGCCATCCTTACAGAAACCTAACGGTGCTTTCTTCTTGAGAAGGGTTTTTCGTGAGTGTTGTTGGGTTTTTTGCTTCTCCCAGGCATTCCAGGCATAGTAGGTGTGGCCAAACAGAGGCCACATGCAGTGAATCATTTCTGTGCATTCAGTCAGTGTACTGCCTGCGGACCAACCCCTTTCCCAGGGTCAAAGCTCAGATGTAAATCTTCATTCCTAAGTAAATGTGCCATAGCTTTTGCATCATTGTATTTCACACCCACTGCCCTTTTTGTGTGTCATCTAGCATGGTTGACGTGTGCTCGGGCTGTGGACTTGGATGACCTGCCCTCTTGTCTTGGTGACTTTGGGCCAGTTACTTGACCTTCCCAAGCCTGAGCTACTCCTCTGTAAAGTGAGGAAACAACAGGACCTACCTCAGAGGTGTCATGAGGATGAAAGGGACAACAGACAGAAAGCATCGGAGGACAGCCTGGCTCACAAAGTGCTTGATAAAGTGTCATTGTGGTCCCCAAGGATAGGAGCCCTCGTGTTTTAGTTACTAGTACCGTTATGACAGATGGCTTAAAACCATACACATTATCTTAAGAGTTCTGGAGGTCAACAGTCCAAAATGGGTCTTAATGCACTAAATAGAGCCCAGGTGTCAGCAGGGCTGGCTCTGTCAAGAGGCCACCTTCTCTTGCTGCCTTTCCCAGCTTCTAGAGGCCACCCACGTTCCACGACTCAGGGCCAGTCCCTCCATAGCTGGGGGCACAGCACCTTCCAATCTCAGGCTCTGCTTCTGTGCCACATCTCCCTCTGCCACTGCTAAAGACTCTCGTGATCAGTGGCCCCAGGAGACTCTCCTTACACATAATCACATCTGCAAAGTCCTATCATAGCCACAGGTTCCGTCATTTTAGTGGCCATACCCAGTTCCAAGCCTGTCGTTGCACTTGGTAGCAAAACTGGCCTTAGACTCAGCTAAGAAAGAGGTAACTGATCTCTCATCAGGTAGGAAAGAGTAAAACCTGGGTGAGGATCAAGGCGGCACTGCCTACTGACACCCTGCTTCTGCCCTACGGTGTGCCCCCTTCTCTGGTTTGTGCACAGGACACCAGCAGAGTCCCCGAGACACTGGGCAACAGTGTCAGCAGCACCGAGCAGAAAAAGCAAAGCAAGTCTCAGCAGCTGAAGATCTTCCAAGAATATGGTGCTGTTGGCGTGTCAGTGCACATTGGGATCTCATTAATCTCCTTGGGCATATTTTACATGGTTGTGTCAAGGTAAGATTTTTAGCAGTAGTATTTGTGTTGATGCGATTAAGAACCTGTTTTGTTTGGGATTCATTAAGGGTACAAAGATTTAGGTTACACTGATTGCATTTGATAAAGTCCCTCTTATGAGCGTGTCCCACCCCAGAGGTGTTTTCAGCTACTTCAATTACATGTTTTTAAATACTGCAAATCTTACAGCCAAAGCAATTGTTTAATCCCTTACTATAATAATTTTCCTTGCCTCTTTCCCCCCAGTGGTGTGGACATGACTGCAGTCCTGCTTCAACTTGGATTTAAGGAGTCGCTGGTACAGTCCAACATGGCAGCAGGCACAAGCACCTTTGTGGTGGCCTATGCAATCCACAAGCTGTTTGCACCCGTGCGGATCAGCATTTCCTTAGTCTCTGTGCCCTTGATTGTCAGGTATTTTCGAAAAGTAGGGTTTTTTAAACCTCCAGCTGTAAAACCTTGATGAACTCTTCAGTCATAGGCCCTGAAACCTGTTTCTTTTAAATTATACAATTCGGATTGATGTTAGAGTTGTATTTCTTTTGGAGGGTGAAGGGAAGCAGGGAGCTAATTGCTGTTTTTTCATAGATTGATTTTTACCTTTGCCAGCAAAAATCAGGCTTTTGAATAATTACAAGTTTTTCTGCTTCATAAATTCTGTTAATGACATTCATCATAGAGCTTGTATACATCATCTAAAATGTCAGCCAGACGTTGCAAATGAGTGAACATCTCAGAACAGGCAGACTTCAGGATCTTCCAGAGGAAGATCTTTGGCGAGGATCTGTCTGCGAAAGTTCTACAGGGTTAATCTGTGCTCAAGTTCTTAAAAATGATTAATTTAGGGAGTCTTTAAAATTCCCCCTTCCTCTGATGCTTGTCAGCTGCTTGCAGCTTTGTATGCAATATTTTACAGAACAACTGCCAGTGCTACAGTTAAGGAAGCAAGGCTTAGTATGTAATCAGGACCTCAATGAGCATCAGTGTTTTGACATTCATTACCCTATTTTCAGAGACAGAAAAACATGTCTGGTATGTTTCATCAATCCCTAGACACCCCAGACTGGACATGATGGGGCCTACGTATCTCAGGTGGTTTTTTCTGAAATGTCATTAAAGTAGGTCAGGGCTATTTGCCGCTAGGTAAAAATGGGGAAAGTTTGTCCAAGAGCAATGGCTTCACTTGGCTCCTCAAGCCCATATTTAGAAGACTCTATCACACACATAAAGCTAAGACCACCTTAGCTTCTCTGGCAATCTTTGCTTAACTCTATCTCAAACTTCAGACATTCCAGAACTGTGTTTACATCATCTCCAGTTACATTTTAACTGAGCTAAAATTATGTACATAAAAAGGAAAATTAGTAGCACTTGTTATAAACAGTGAAGGCAATGATGAATATGCCAGCCAGGGAGGGAAGGGGATGCAGGGCTGATTGGTCTGCAGAGCCAGTTCTCCCCAGTGAACGTGTCAGGGAGGCCAGCTGAGATGAGAACAGACCCAAAGGGAGACTTCCTCCGTGAGGCAGGAAGCAGCAGGCAGTGGAGAAGGCATCCCATCTGTGGGGCCCAGCATTGTGGAAGGCTTCCCCTGGGGCCCTGCTCTGATGCAAGCATTCCTCCACACTCTGGGAATCCAAGCTGACCACTCTGCCCAATTGTGTGGTGGAGGGAGTTCCTTTAAGTTACATTTGTTGACAGAAAACTAAAGTGACTATTAACTGACCATACTGGTTTTACAGGGCTCTGACAGGTCCTTGGTTACCCCATTGTCATCTAACTTTTCCCAGCAGAAAGAGTGCAGTTTATTTAAAGCATAGATAAGCATACACTTTTCCACAGAGATTGGAAAAGGGTCTCCTTTATAAAAGGAGACAACCATTTTTTTCTCTTAAAGCAGCCCATTGCCAAAATATTTTACAGGTTTAAAGGTAGAACCGTCTTTCTAGGACCTAATTCCAAATACTTTATACTGAGATGCCCCACGTCAGTAATTCCTCCGCGCACTGGACAGAGCATTTGTATCTCTTGTTGAAAGCCATTTGTTGGCTTTAGCTCCTCAACCACTTTCTGTACCAGTCTCCCATTCAGACCCCCAACAACGCCTATGGAAACTTGCTGCTGCCCACAGGTTTAAGGCCTTAAAGCTTTGTGCTAACAATAATGGAAGTGGCCGGAAGGGCAAGCAATAAAACCAACCACACCGAGTAGCCATACTGCTAAGCCCCAACCCCACTCCACCTCTGTGGCCAGTGGTCAGATAAGAATACCGGAGAGGATGAGGAGGGCAAAGCATCAGGGAACTAAAGCATTATGTGAATTCACCAGCAAAATGTACAGACTGCTCGTGTTACCTTGTTCTTATGTAACCAGGGAAATAAAACTGATCTGTTTAAAAAATGCAAACATTGTTCCTCTTCTTTTTATCTGACAAAGTGAGCAAGTTAAATCCTGTGTAACAAACTCTTTAAAGTTTATGCACTCTTTAAGTCAACTTCTGGCAAGCCATGATCTCCACTGACTGGGGGGCAGCACCGAGTGACCAGTGTGGTAGTGTGCTGCTACAGGGAGCTTTCTCTCTGGTGAAGTGGACTGTCTGGGAAGACATCCCCTGTCTAGCAGGATCACTAGTAAAGTCAGTCACATTGCATTACTCTCAGCGTGGCTGGAAGGTACATGAAATACTACTTTGGGAATATAAAAAGTTGGTTTAGCTCAAGACTATGAAAACCAAAAGCTCCCTTGTCCCAAAGGGCCAACCACATCATTTTTAATGTAATGTTTTTCTTTGTTATTTAGACTTAAATGTTTATATTGGCCACTATTTTGACATATCTGATATCTAGTCTCTTAAATTGAGTGTCACCTTCAATGACACTCTGCTGATTCTAAGTTCAACACTTCCACCTTCCCTCATCACCGTCAGGTTCACCATCTTTGCCGGACAGATGACATTGGCACCTATAAACATATGTAACTACTCCAACCCAAGGGACCAGAACAGGGCCAGACCTGTTCCTGCTCACTTTCAGAGGATCAGTGGATAGGTGGCAGAGGCATTATCTATGTGCTCTAAATAGATATATATTTATTTATTTGCATATACAGTTTACACACATGCCATAAACGCCAATATAATAAAAAATAACCCTTAACGGCTCTTAGACACATGGGACTTGCACATCCCAAGCCACGTCCTGCAGTGGAGGTAGCACGTGTTCCTATTTTACAGCATCTCACGGGAGATAAGTGGTTAAGGAGGACTTGAAACCCAACCAGGCCTGACACACAGAGACCACTCCAAAGGGACTGCCGTAGGAGAAGACACAAATCTATATAAAACCTTTAACATTTAAAAGGATCACATTAATTCCAACAGCTTTACTGAGCTTGGACACCCAATAAATTACACACTCACTCCAGGTACTTGGAAGATTATTGCACAGCTCCTTAACTGATCGAGTCAGGACAAATGGTCACTTCCCCACAACCAGAAGCAGCGTATCTCCTACAAGGACACCAGGGCTGGCGCAGGCTGCGGGGCTGGCTGCAGTTGAACCTTGCCTCCAAGGCCATGAACAGTAAAGTAGCATTATTCTCACGGCTACATTCACTTCAGTGTCACGTTTACTAACATGGAGCGTTCTGAATAGAGAGGCAGAGGCCCTGCCTGCTCAGTAAGAAACATTTCCTGTAGTGCTGTAGATTGAAGGAGGCCGTCCATAGTAAAAATAGATTTAAGTAGCATGTTCCTGACATTGTACAGCAGCCCTGGCTCAAAGATTTCTCCCCCTACATGATTCCTAAGACTATTTGCTATTTGATTCTTTGTTTTGGCTACTTGATGGTTTTAATGCATTTGCTTTGATCCAGGGGTGTTCAAGTACTTCTCTGAGAGTCAGCCTCTGGCCTGGATTATGCTTCAACAGTCTTGAAATAAGGTCTCTGGCTCCCTCTGTTACAAACTCAGGAAACGTGAATTCAATCTAGAGTCCAACAAATAAAATGTCACAAAACACGGGTTAGGGAAATCAAAGAGTACAAATATTCAAGTCTTAGCTAGAAGTTGCTGGATCTTTTTCACTTATGTCTTACCCGTGATATTCTTCTGTAGGTCTCTTGGTATGTGTTTGCCTCAAAAGGAGGTTTCCCAACTAAAAATTCATAGCAAAGAACTCCCAGGCTCCAGAGGTCTACCTTCTCGTCATGCATCCGCCCTTCAATCATCTCAGGGGGCAGGTAGTCCAGGGTACCACAGAGAGTGGTTCTCCTAAAAATGGAGAGAGGCTCCTGTTGACAAACTTCTGGTTTTAACATCACAACAGCCACTAGGAACATTAAGAATTATGCTAACAGGCCATCCCCTATTCGGCATCATGGCCGCCCTCAGACCCCTTGTGAAGCCGAAGATCGTCAAAAAGAGGATCAAGAAGTTTATCCGGCACCAGTCAGACC
>CAUYQV010001245.1:0-18570 GCA_963574575.1 Galagoides demidoff
GGTGCCCACGACAATGCCCGGTCATTTTTTGGTTGCAGCCATCATTGTTGTTTGGCGGGCCCGGGCTGGGGATTCGAACCCGCCACCTTAGGTGTACGTGGCTGGCGCCTTAGCTGATTGAGCCACAGGCGCCGAGCCTATACAAATGTTCTTACTAAATTTATTTGCATTGGTCCTAAACTGGAACTCGGATGTCTGCCACCAGGTAGATGGTTAATCAAATTGTGGTATATCCATACAATAGAATAAACAATATTCTGTAATAAACTATGGATACATGTGACAATATGATTGAATCTGAAAGTAATTACACTGGCTGAAAGAAGCAGACTGCTTTCCCAAAAGATTAGGCATATGTTGTATGATGCCATTTATATAAAATTCTAGAAAATGCAAACAAATTTATGGTGATAAAAGCAGATCATTGGTTGCCTAGGAAAAATGGCTAGAGGCAAGATAGTGATGGATTGAAAAAAGGCCTAAACCAACTTTTGGAGGTGATGGATATGTTCACTATTTTGAGAAGGGCGATACCCTAAGGTGTATACTGAAGTATACTAAGAGTCTTCAGAAAGTTCATAGAAAATGTGTATTACGAAAGTCCTATGTGTGGGTTTCAATTTTTTTTTTTAACTAAAATAAATTCACTATTATAACATGTCTGAACAGGATCTAGTTTGAGACACCAAGAAGGATAAGATATCGGTTTGAAAAGAGCTCCTGTCAGATCAACACGAATTCTACTAAAATTGAAGCCAGTGAAAAGATGAAATTTATGGTGAGGCTTAAGTGAAAGAAGGGTAAAATTGTTGATGCTTTACAAAAAGTTTATTGAGAAAATGCCTCAAGGAAATCAGTAGTTTACAAATGAATAATAACTTGTTCTAAGAATAGTCAAGTCAATGTTGAAGGTAAAGCCTGCAGCGACAGATCTTCCACATCAGTTTGTGGAGAAAAAAGTTCATTTTGTTTGTGTCTTAATTGAAGAGGACCCATAATTAATAGCACAGAATGATAGGCAACACTGTAGACATCTCAATTGGTTCAGCTTACACAATTCTGACTGAGAAATTAAAGTTTAGTAAGTTTTCTACTTGATGGGTGCCGAAATCATTGCATGCAGATCAACTGCAGCAGGAGCAGAGCTTTCAATGGAAATTTTTAAAAAGTAGGATCAAGAACCTGAAGCATTGTGACAACAGATGAAACAGGGCTTTACCATTACACTCCTGAAGACAAAGCATAACCAAAGCAATGACTACCAAGATAGGGCAGTGGTCCAGTCAAGGCAGAAAGCAGACCAATAAAAAGCAAAGGTCTTGGCAACAGTTTGGGGGTATGTTCAAGGAATTTTGCCTGTTGACTTTCTAGAGGACCAAAGAATAATAGCCACTTATTATGAAAGTGTTTCGAAAAAGTCAAAGCTTTAGGAGAAAAATGCCCAGGAAAACTAAAGAGACTTCTTCACCATGACAATTCTCTTGCTCATTCCTCTCATCAAACAAGGGCAGTTCTACAAGAGCTTTAATAGGAAATCGTTAGGCATCCATTTTACAGTCCTGTTTTGGTTCCTTCAGACTTCTTTTTGTTTCCTGATCTTAAAAAAACCTTTAAAGGACACCTATTTTTCTTTAGTTAATAAGGTAAAAAAGACTACATTGACATGGTTAAATTCCCAAGTTACCTTCATTTTTAAAGGATGGATTAAATGGTTGGTACCATTTTTTACAAAGTATCTTGAGCTTGATGGAGCTTTTATTGAGAAATAAAATTTATGTATATATACTTTTTTTCTTTTTGAAACAGTCTCTCTCTCTCTTTTTTTTTTTTGAGACAGAGTCTCACTATGTTGACTTCAGTAGAATACTGTGGTGTCAGCTCACAGCAGCCTCAAACTCTTGGGCCTAAGAGATTCTCTTGCCTCAGCCTCCTGAGTAGCCGGGACTATAGGCATCCGCCACAATGCCCAGCTTTTTTGGTTGTTGTTATAATTGTCAGATCTCACGACAGCTCTGGTGGCTGTTCCAGAAAAAGCATTCCCAAATTTCTTTGAAGGGTGGGCGAGGCACTGGTGGCATTGGTGCATAGCTTCCCAAGGGGAGTATCTCAAAGGTGACTATAATGATATTTAGCAATGAGGTATGTAGTGCTTTTTCTAGGATGAGTTCATGAACTTAATTGTCCAACCATGTATATATAGCTTCCTGAAATGATTAAAAGAAATAATACTTCTATAGAAGCAATAAATTTGGTTAAGTTTTAATAACTTAAATAGCCATACTTCATATGTAATCTCAAATTGGTTGAAAGATCACACTTCAGGTAAATTGGCAGTTGTTTATAAATAGGTCTGTACATCTTCAGAAAGGCAGAGAAAAATCTGATTTTCATCTGGTGGTTCCTCTTGTCCTGATAATTATTACATGTAGAGTATATTTGTTTCCTTTCTTTTATCAAGTTTCTAAAATACTTTTTAGTTAATAAAATGTTGCATCATTTCTTAAATTGATATTTTAAAAGAATACATTGTTTATTTGGCAAATCAAGTTTGAGAGTTCACATTTCCTTAGAGAACAGGGTATTGCCTTAATGTTTGATAGTCTCACAGGGACTTGGGTTCAAAATCTAGCAGTATGTGTGCCCCTGGGCTGTTGTAAACACACGTCCTTTTTATGAAATGAAGACAGAAGAGACTATATCCCAGATTGCTTTAAGTGCTGAGTGAGAAACATAAAAGATTCTTACCTAATAATTGTCAGCTCCTTTCTCTTATTCCAGACAGTGCAGAGTTAAAAGGCAAATTAAACTTTAAATAGAAAATTTTGACTTTTTTCCTTATTAAAGTATTACAAAGAAACATTTTTAATTTGTATCAAATTCCTTCTTATTCATCCACATTTTATTTCTTAGTGGGTCATGTTCCCTACAAAAGTAAGGACAGCAAGCATAGTGGGGAAGAGCTCAGATTGCAGAAATGAACTGTTTGCAGTGAAATCTGCATCTGCCACTTTTACCAGGTGTGTGACCGTAGGCAAATACCTTAACCTGTCTCTTTGCCTGGGTTTCTTTTTTTTTTTTTTGAGACGGAGCCTCAAGCTGTCCCCCTGGGTAGAGTGCCAAGGCATCCCAGCTCATAGCAACCTCCAACTCCTGGGCTCAAGGGAGTCTCCTGCCTCTGCCTCCCAAGTAGCTGGGACCACAGGTGCCCCCCACAACGCCCGGCCATTTTTTGGTTGCAGCCATCATTGTTGTTTGGTGGGTCCGGGCTGGGGATTCGAACCCGCCACCTTAGGTGTAGGTGGCTGGCGCCTTAGCCGATTGAGCCACAGGCGCTGAGCCTTTGCCTGGATTTCTTTACCTGTAATAAGGAGATTAAGCATCTGAGGATGGTATGGGAATTAAGCCAATGTTTGTAAAGTGCTTAAAAAGGATCTGGCATGTAGTAATAGTGATGCAAATGTTTGCTAAACAAAAACTAACTTTATGTACTTAATTTAGTTCTTAAACCATATTGAAAATGCTGGGGAAATTTGTTTTAAATTCTTAAAATCTTATTTCTTGTCTATGTTTTTAAAGATAATCTTAAAGGGGAAGGAGGGCAGCTCTTAGAACAGAGCAAATTTAGGCTTATAAAAATTTCTTAAATTTCTTTGGGCTGTTGTAGGTAAAGTATCTGTACTCTTGACTCTTGTCCCTGGATATTTCTATCAGGCACTAGAAAAATGCAACAACTCATAATTGGTTTATCAAAACATCACTCAGTGTTCATTGACAGTAATTATAGTAATGACTAGCAATCTTCTTCTTATTTTTTTTTTTACTCTAAAAGGGGGGACAGCAATTGTATCTACTTCATATGATTGTCATAAGGATTAAATACATTATTTATAATGCACTTAGAATAATACCAGAGCAATAAACATTCCAGAGAGAAAAGCTAACATTTACTAAGTTCAGGCGTGGAACCCATTCTTGTTCAAAATTCACTCTTAGAACTATATAGTCAGTCCTCTCAGTCTGCCACAGATCAAAAAAAATTTTTTTTTCAAAAATATTTTTTTAAAAGTTAAATGTAACAGTAAAAATACAAATTAAAAATAAGGCATAACCTGGCTTGGCACCTGTAGCTCAGTGAGTAGGCTGCTGGCCACATACACTGAAGTTGGTGTGTTCAAGCCTGGCCTGGGCTCGAACACCAAAGACAACTGCAACCAACAGATAGCCAGGTGTTGTGGCGGGTGCCTGTAGTCCCAGCTACTCGAGGCTGAAGCAAGAGAATTGCTTAAGCCCAAGAGTTTGAGGTTGCTGTGAGCTGTGACGCTACAGCACTCTATTGAAGGTGACATAGTGAGACTCTGTTTCAAAAACAAAAAAGAAATAGGGCATAACTACTATTTGCATAGCATTTATGTTGCATCAGGCATACCAAGTAATCTGGAGAAGATGTAAAGTATACTGGAGGAGTATATGCAGGTTATGTACAAATATTACACCATGACATTTTATAAAAGAGATTTGGGCATTCAAGGATTTTGGTATGGGACAATGTCCTGGAACCAATCCCCCATGGACACTAAGGGGCTACAGTATATCATATTGCCTCTCATTTGATTATTTATCTGTTCAGTCAACATTTAGTACATACTAGTATGTACCAGTATGCTCCCCTACTAATCTCTTGATTTAAAAATGACAAAGTAAAAAATTCTGAAATCCTTCTCACTCTTGTTCAGGCTGTTGTAAAACTCCTGAGCTCAAGCAATCCATCCATCTCTGCCTCCCAGAGGGCTGGGATTATAGGCGTGAGCCACCACGCCTGGCCCCTACCTACTTTTTCCAAAGAGCTTGCTAGATGCTACTCCTGGGTCTTGACTTCTGACCATTCCCAAATGCCCATCTCCTCCTCCTCTTTAGTAATCCTTACTCCTAACATGCATCTCAAATTGAGTTATTCGGGAAGCTGTTTCCAGTTAACTTCACTGGCACTCTGAGGGCACTTTGTACCCTATTTCTGAGCATGGCCTCAGTTTTTTTGTTTTTTTGTTTGTTTTGATATTTGCCAAACAGACTTCTTGGGTTTTTTTGTTTGTTTGTTTGTTTTTGAGATAAGGTCTCAAGCTGTCACCCTGGGTAGAGTACCATGGCATCACAGCCCATAGCAACCTCAAACTCTTGGGCTTAAACGATTCTCTTGCCTCAGCCTCCCAAGTAATTGGGACTACCGGTGCCTGCCACAACAGCCAGCTATTTTTTTTAATTGCATTGTCATTGTTGTTTAGCCAGCCTGAGCTGGGCTTGAACCCACCAACTTTAGTGTATGTGGCTGGTGCCAAGCCAGGTCACAAATTTTTTAAAGGCTTATTTTACTGATACTTTTTGACACTTCATGAAGTTTTCAATAAGTGTTCAGTGAAGTTTAAAAGTAAAATAGTTAATGTACATGATGCAATGGTACATTTCAAAACTATTAAGAAATGAATGTAATTGTGAAAAAAAGTAAACTAGATAAAAAGATAAAAGAAAAACCAATACAAATACTTCCATCCAAAAGCCAATTATATACATTCTAATATAATTCAAAACATTATTAATAAAGATATGGCAGAAGACAGAATGGAATGTCTTCAAAATGTGGAGAGGAAAATAACTGTTGATCTAGATTTTCATGCACAACTAAGATTTTCAGGAACAAGAGCTGCAGAGTTCAGATAAAAAATACAGTTTACCCACCCAAAGACCCTTGGTTGGGAAATTTCTAAAAGATGTACTTCATGAAGAAGGGAAGTGATTCCAGAACCAGAACTAGCAAGAAGTTGGTAAATATGGTAAACCTAAACAAATACTAATTGTACAGAAGAATAGGATGCTTAATTGGGGAACTGAAAAAACAGAGTGAAATAATAATATTGAACAACTATACTATAGCATGTAAGATAGAAGGGAGTGATTGAATGATTCACTGACAATGGGCACTCACTGTTTCCAGAAATCCCCCTTTTCTGGAAACTTGTCCCTTCTACTACCACAACCTCCAGCAACCCACTTGACTACTGAGAGTGCCATTAAATTAGTACAGTATGATCCCATATCCTTGACCATAACTGATGGTCCAGAGGTACGAAACTGACCCACACAGGAGCAAACAGTCTTTAGAAATGACAGGTAGATAGGGAGGCGCCTGTGGCTCAAAGGAGTAGGGCACTGGCCTGCCGGAGGTGGCAGGTTCAAACCCGGCCCCGGCCAAAAAATAATTGCAAAAAAAAAAAATTACAAATAGATAAATAAAAGAAGCAAAGGGTAGGAGTCAGTAGGTACTGAGCAGTGCTACAAAGTGCTGCATGTACTTCATTGATGGCTACCTTTTATCTCTGTGCTATCTAGAATGCTTCTTCCTTTTTTCTGCTTGTCCAAACTGTCTTTAAGGAACCCAGCTTAAGTGGTCCCTGTCCTCTTCATGTGATCAACTTTCCATCTGTAAATGATAGTGGAAAATTACCATCTGTGGCCTGTGAGTGTGCTAGGCATTTCACATACGTCGTCACTTAACCCTAACTACACTGGAATAACAGCACTTGCTTTCTCTTCACTTGTCATGGCAGAGTCATCTCTCTGAAAGGATATTGCCTCATGCAATAGTTTCCTAACTATTCCATAGATTTACACACGCCCTCTGCAGCTAGACTACAGTATCTTCAAATACAGGAAGTATGTCTTCTCCTTTATTCTTATCTCTACTCATCTTTTCTCTTCCCTCTCTCTCATCTTTTAAAAAATACGCTTATTTCTCAATTCCCCCCTATTCCTACTGTAGTTACTACTAATAAAAGCTCATGTTTATGATGGCTTGTATCATGCTGACACTCATGCTAAGAACTTGATAAATAATTCAGTTAATCCTCACAATTCTGTATGGTATATATGATCTCCCTATTTCATGAAAGGTTTGGCAGCTTAAGCAGCTTGTTTGCTTTTTTTTTTTTTTAGAGACAGAGTCTCACTTTATTGCCGTTGGTAGAGTGCTATGGTGTCACAGCTCACAGCAACCTCCAAATTCTGGGCTTAGACAATTCTCTTGCCTCAGCCTCCTGAATAGCTGGGACTATAAGGCACCCACCACAATGCCTGGCTATTTTTTGTTGCAGTTTGGCTGGACTGGGTTTGAACCCACCGCTCTTGGTATATGGGGCTGGCATCCCTACCCACTGAGCCACAGGCGCTGCCCAAGCTTGCTCTTTTTCATTAATATCAGCCTAGATCTATTAGAGTGGGGACTTCCCCAACTCTAACATCCTCCCCTGTGGTTATCTCCATCCTTAACTGCTGTGGCAGTTTGTACTGTGACAACTTGTTTAAGTTCAACCTATGTTTCTCAGAACCCCCTTCCCATAGGGTTCTAGATTAGAGTTGGCCAGAAGAGCAAAAATACTTTGTTAAGATTTGTTAAGATTATGATTAGATACAGAAATGCAAAGTTGCCAACAAATTCCATCATGTCTCGGCTCTGCATACAACTTTCCTGATTGTTAGGCCTGCTGACCAAACAGCAGCCTTACTCAGGTCTACCACCAAAAGCTTGACTGAGAACCACAGAGAGCTAGCTGTGCAGAGGTGACAGCTCTCCATAGACTTTCCATTGGGTGTTGTGCCCCTTAGTGGCAGAACATACCTGACTTCCTGAATACACCTGCAGACAGTGACTCGATCACTACACTACTACTTGATAAAGACTGATTAGTGACATTTTTCTGAGTTTCTTCCACGGCTGTGTAAAGTCTTACTCCTTTGGTAAATCCATATGATAGTATTCCACACTATCACAGTAGCGCTGCTTCCTTGATTAAACCGTAAATTAAATGCAAGGACTCAAGCCTCTGTCCAAGCTACTGACTTAAGAAATCTCTCCAACTTTCTGTTTGAGATCTTCTTGCATAACCAAATCTAGGCTACTCAGTTCTCTCATTGCCCCCAGTCAAAGCTTATTTTATCAGTTCTGCACTTCCCATCTTTGCTTCCAAAGAAGCTGAAGTATCCTTCATTCCAAAGAAGCTATAGGGTGGTGCCTGTGGCTCAGTGGGTAGGGCACCGGCCCCATATACTGAGGGTGGCGGGTTCCAACCCGGCTCTGGCCAAACTGCAACAAAAAATAGCCAGGCGTTGTGGTGGGCACCGGTAGTCCCAGCTACTTGGGAGGCTGAGGCAAGAGAATAGCTTAAGCCCAAGGCCTAAGCCTAAGCTGGAGGTTGCTGTGAGCTGTGACGCCACAGCACTCTACTACTACGGGCGACAGAGTGAGACTCTGTCTCTAAAAAAAAAAGGAAGCTGTATCTCCCTCCTTGATCTTTCCATTTACAAAAAACAAGATTTAATGGTGAGAATACTATACTGAGTATTAGATTAACAAATGTCAATAGCAATTTGTTAGCAAAGAGTAAGACTAGTTAAGAATATTCAGGAATACTTCTGTGCTTTGGTTGAAGATGTGAAGATGGAGAAAGGAAGAATAAAGATACAGAAAAATTCTTGAGAAGAAAAATCTATTAATGTATAGTTTGTCTCAAATATTTTTCTATTGGAAATAGGGAAGCTTTACTTTTTTATGTAATCATTTTAGGTTAATCTCAGTAGCTCTCTAAATTATTATTATTATTTTTGGCCGGTGGCTGGGTTTGAACCCGCCTCTTCCAGTATATGGGGCTAATGCCCTACTCCTTTGAACCACAGGTGCCACCCTCCCCAAATTATTTTTAAGTTTCTACCAGGCATAAAAGAATACATATATGTACAGTTTTTCAAGTACTTCTTTCTTTTTTTTTCTTTTCCAAAAAGATCTCTTCTCTTTTTTGGGGGCTAAAATATTTCCAAATTTGTATTTCACTAGCCTTGGTTCTTCATTCATAACATGAGAATGATTCAGTTCTGTTATTTTCTTTTTTTTTTTGAGACGGAGCCTCAAGCTATCCCCCTGGGTAGAGTGCCATGGCATCACAGCTCATAGCAACCTCCCAACTCCTGGGCTCAAGCGAGTCTCCTGCCTTAGCCTCCCAAGTAGCTGGGACCACAGGCGCCTGCCACAACGCCCGGCCATTTTTTGGTTTCAGCTATCATTGTTGTTTTGGTGGGCCTGGGCTGGGGATTCGAACCTGCCACCTTAGGTGTACGTGGCTGGCGCCTTAGCCAATTGAGCCACAGGCGCCGAGCCAGTTCTGTTATTTTCTAGAGCTCAGTGTTTACTATCTAGGATTTTATTATTAAGCTATTCCACAGTTGATTCTGATTCCTCTTATTTCTTCACTCCTTTTTTTTTTTTTTTAAAGATAGAGCCTCAAGCTGTTGCCCTGGGTAGAGTGATGTGGCATCACAGCTCACAGCAACCTCCAACTCCTGGGTTTAAGTGATTCTCTTGCCTCAGTCTCCCAAGTAGCTGAGACTACAGGCACCTGCCACAACGCCTGGCTATTTTTTGGTTGCAGCTGTCATTGTTGTTTGGCGGCTGGGGCTGGGTTTGAACCAGCTCTGGTGTATGTGGCTGACGCCTTAGCCACTTGAGCTACAGGCACTGAGCCTATTCCTTCATTCTTTAATCAAGGATTTACTGAGAGCTTACTATTAAGCACAGGTCAAGGCAAAGCATCTGGTTGCAAAATACCTGTAAGAAAGAGATCTTATTTAGATTAATGAAACTATATTAATCAGAGCTATTTATCTTCCTTCTAAATGCTGACCTATAACAACTCTCCCCTAGACTGCTGTCATATTAACAATCTACAGGGTTATAAAATTTAAGTCTCTTTGCCTTTTAACTTTCTCTGTTAAGTTGTGGGTCTCATACAATCACAGGCTACACAGTTCCTTAAAAGATCACTTAGTGCAACCTTACTTGTACAAACTCAGAAATCTTGAAGTTGTTCAGTCACAATCTATTTCTAATTAATAGCAAATTTAAGACAACTCAGGCTTTAACCATCAGTGTTGGCCAATGGTATAGAGTGTAGTTCGTGATACTCCCTTCAGGAAAACTCTTGGCAAAAAATCCCTCAGTTATGTCCCCCGAGTAAACCTTTCAACTCTAAGACAGTATTGAACAGTTCTTGACTCTGGGATATAATTTTGTGATGTTAATTGGTATGTATTACATGGTTTCAGAACACATAACTAATATACCTTTTCTCAGGTCATAGGGCAAAATTATATATGCAAGCTGGGCACAGTGGCTCATGCCTGTGATCCCAGCTACTCAGGAGGCTGAGGTGGGAGGATTGTTTTCACCCAGGAGCTTAAGGCTACATACAGTAAACTATGGTTGTGCATCACTGTAGCACTCCTCTGTGGGCAACAGAGCAAAACCCTGTTTCTTAAAGGAAAAAAAAGAAGAAAAGAAGAAAAAAATTATATACGCAGAGACACAGAGGCTTGAGAGTAATCAGAATGCAGCTATGTACTAATTACAGGCTTGTTAATGTCACATCATAGAAGTATAGATTTTTATCAATAGCTAGGGCTGAGCTGCTTTCTCCTCTTGTTTCCTTAACAGTATCTGAGCACCTTATAAGTTTTGTAAATACTATCTGATATGTGTCATATAACATACACAATATTATTAACTTTATTTTTATTTATTTATTTTTGAGACAGAGTCCTTGGTAGAGTGCTGTGACATCACAGCTCACAGCAACCTCAAACTCTTGGGCTTAGGTGATTCTCTTGCCTCAGCCTCCTGAGTATCTACAGGACTACAGGCTCCTGCCATAACGCCCGGCTAGTTTTTTTTTGCAGTTTGGCCGGGGCCCAGGTTCAAATCTGCCACCCTTGGTATATAGGGCCGGTGCCCTACCCATTGAGCCACAGGCACTGCCCCATATTATTAACTTTAAAAAGGAGTTAAGCCCCGTGCAAGTGTCTCACACCTGTAATCCTGGCACTCTGGGAGGCCGAGGTGGTGGATTGCCTGAGCTCACGGGTTTGAGACCAACCTGAGCAAGAGCAAGACCCCGTCTCTAAAATTAGACGAGCATTGTGGCAGGGACCTGTAGTCCCAGCTACTTGGGAGGCTGAGGCAAGAGAGTTGCTTGAGCCTACCAGTTTGAGGTTGCTGTGAACTATGAGCTGTGACTCCAGGGCACTCTATCAAGGGCAACAAAGTAAGACTCTGTCTCAAAAAGAAAAAAAGGACTTAACGTTTTACTTAAAAATACCTATACTGATTAGAAAAAACACTAAAGCCAAAATATAAATCATGATATTAATCATTAGGATATTAGTTTCATTTCCTTATCACATTAAAAAAATAAAATATTTTGGATTGTATCATCATTTTGGACTTCTCCATGTATCTATGAAATACTTCTAAAATGTAAAAAATTCAAACTTAGAATTTTCAGCCTTATCAAATAATGATAATGAAGCATGTTTAAGTCATAAGTTTAAAATAAAAAGCTACTTGGGAGCATTTAACTACAGTTGTCCCTCAGTATCTGTAGGGGATTGGTAACAGGACCCCCACAGATACCAGAATCCACATATCTTCAAGTCCTTTTTGTAAAATGGTATAGCATTTACACATAACCTACACAGATTCTCTAATATATAGTAGAACCTCCAGAGTTGACCACCTCCTTACATTGGCTGCCTCCTTAAGTTGACCATCTCTGTAAGTTGACCTTCTCATAGTCTGGACATGTATCACATATATGTATGTATAAGTAAGCCACTTCTTTTTTTTTTTTTTTTTTGAGACGGAGCCTCAAGCTGTCCCCCTGGGTAGAGTGCCATGGCATCACAGCTCATAGCAACCTCCAACTGCTGGACTTCCTGCCTCTGCCTCCCAAGTAGCTGGGACCACAGGCGCCCGCCACAACGCTCGACCATTTTTTTTTTGGTTGCAGCCATCGTTGTTGTTTGGTGGGCCCGGGCTGGGGATTCGAACCCACCGCCTTAGGTGTACGTGGCTGGCGCCTTAGCCGATTGAGCCACAGGCGCCGAGCCAGTAAGCCACTTCTTGTGTTGACTACATCCACATGTTGGCCAGTTTGTTACAGTCCCTTGGGTGGACAACTTACAGGGTTTCTACTGTATTTTAAATCATTTCTAGATTCCTGTGCACACATTCCCATACAGTGTATTCTAATACAATGTAAATGCTATGTAAATAATTGTAATATTGTCTTTTTTATTTGTACTATTTTTTATTGCTATATTGTGCTTTTGTTTTTTAGCAATGAGATCTTGCTATATTGGGCTAGCCTTGAAATCCTGGGTTCTAGCAATCCATCCTCCCTTCTCATCCTCCTGAATAGCTGGAACTACAGACATGTACCACCATTCCTGGTTTGGTGTACTATTATTTATTTATTTATTTTTGAGACAGAGTCTCACTTTGTTGCCTTTGGGAGAGTCCTGTGGTGTCATAGCTCACAACAACCTCAAACTCTTAGGCTTAAGTCAGTGGTTCTCAACCTTCCTAATGCCATGACCCTTTAATACACTCCGTCATGTTGTGGTGACCCCCAACCATAAAATTATTTTTGTTGCTACTTCCTAACTGTAATTTTGCTACTGTTATGAATCATAATGTAAATATCTGATATGCAGAATGGTCTTAGGTGACCCCTGTGAAAGGGTTGTTCAATCCCCAAAGGGATCGCAACCCATAGGTTCAGAACCTCTGGCTTAAGTGATTCCCTTGCCTCAGCCTCCCAAGTACCTGGGACTACAGGTGCCTGCCACAGCGCCTAGTTATTTTTTGTTGTAGTTGTCATTGGGTAACTACAACCCTGAGCTGGATTTGAACCTGCCAGCTCTAGTATATGTGGCTAGTGCCCTAGCCACTGAGCTACAGGTGCTGAGCCAGTGTGTACTGTTGTTTTTGTCTTTTCTCCCCCAGGTATTTTTGATCTGTGGTGTATTGAAGCCACAGATGCTGTGATAGAACTGACTGTTATTAAATAATGGCACAGAGATAATTAAAAACTGAATACAGGCCTGTGGTCCCAGCTACTTGGGAGGCTGAGGCAAGAGAATCACCTGATCCAAGAGTTTGAGGTTGCTGTGAGCTGTGATGACATGACACTCTACTGAGGGTGATATGATGAGACTCTGTCTCAAAATAAACAAACAAAAAAAAGCTGAATACAGCTTAGGTCTATACCCAAAGACTAATAAGAAATAGTAAGTATTGACTCACATTTTTCCACTGGCTTCTAAATAATAATTTTCAAAATTAATTTTCAAAACCTTTTCCATAGAAAACCTTGTGTCTGTGGTAGGAGACTCACAAATACTTAATTTTATCCTTCTGGGCATATGGATAGATCAAATTTCCCCATACTATTTATCTCAGGTACAGGCATGAGACTAACTTTAGCTGAACTTGTGGCTGGAAATGGTGAATGCTTCTTCCAGTTAGAAGCTTTAAAAGCCAGAGTGTACTTTGATATATACTCTTTGTCATGGCAACCAGTAATGTTCCAGATAGTGTCTGCTCCCAAGTGAGTTCTCAAAGTGGGACACAAAGTAAGGATAACAATGTTGACCACATACCCCCAGCTGAAAGCATGAGCAAAAGATAAACCTTTGTAGTTTTAAGCCACTGAGATTTGGGGATTATTGTTCATAGCCTACTCAGAATAATGTGGAATCAAAAACTTAATAAAACCACACTGAAAATTGCTAATGTTCATTCTGTTCATTTCAAGAAATTGATACAAATTCTCTAACAATGTACATTAAATTCTTCCATATTTTCTTAGAGATCAGAAAAATGAATATTTCCCTATACCATTTAAAATGAACTAATTTATAGGTGGCACCTATGGCTCAAATAGTGCACTGGCTCCATATACTGAACGTGGCAGGTTCAAACCTAGCCCCGGCCAAAAATGGCAAAAAAAAAAAAAAAATTAACTAGTTTATTATCCTACTGAAAAGTATATGCAATACATATGTAGAAATCTTTCAGTTTTACTCACATACTGCTCAGAAGTCTTTAAGCAATTATAAAAGGGTTAAGGGTGAAAATAGTATTTAAATTTGAGTGTTTTTGTTTTTTGGAGACAAAGTCTCACTATATTGTCCTCGGTAGAGTGCTGTGGTGTCACAGCACACAGCAACCTCAAACTCTTGGGCTTAAGTGATTCTCTTGCCTCAGCCTCCCATGTAGCTTTGACTACAGGCACCTGCCACAATGCCCGGCTATTTTTTTTTGTTGTTATTATTGTAGTTGTCATTGTTGTTTAGCATGCTTGGGCCGGTTTGAACCTGCCTGCCCTGGTGTTTGTGGCTGGCGCCCTAACCACAGAACTATGGGTGCTGAGCCTTCAGTGTTTTTTTTTTTAACTGCCTTGGCTCTGCCCCCAGAAGATTCCAGTATCCCTATTCCCATAATGAATGCTGCATGTAATGAGAACACGTGAAAAGAAACTCAAACAGTAAATTCAGAAGAAAACTTTTATAAATTACCAGTGATTTTGGTAGGCATCACCTTTTAAATAACCTTAGAACACTGTAAAATGAGATCCTTGCTGTCTGCGTTGTGCAAGGTGTTGTGGTCCTAAACAACAAAACACTGCCTTGCGAAGAGCTAACTTCCTGCTGGAAGACACAAGATGATGGTAGTACAATGGGATGATTACAGTGCGCTGAGTGCTCTAGAAGCATCCTAAGTTAATGATGATGATAAGAACCTAAATTGGGAATTATCAAAAGAACACCAATAAAATTGCGTCTTAAACTGTTCTTTTAATTTGTCATTATTAATTGAAGTCCACACTAAATTACTAACTACACAAATGTGAACAGTCACCTTTAGAAATGACTCCAAAGTTTATAAACCTCATAGTCCTTTTTAAACTTACCAAGGGAAAGGCATTGTGCTAGTGGCAGTAGGGTATCCAAAGAAGATCTTCTCCCTATACTCCTATCAGTTAGTTGGGAAGACAAAGTATAAACAAAGTAATAATAATAAGGTAAAACCTAGTCTTAACTGTTACTAATCTAAGTAACAATAAAGGCAACTGTGCTAGAGATATTACAAAGTAAATAAGTGACTGACCACCCTGAGGAACACAGCCAATGTTCCAAATAAGTCTCAGGGATATTCAAAACAGAAGACAAAATTTTGCAGGTAAGTTTCTTGTTATATGCATGTGTAGATATATCTCACACAACATTTTGAAAATAAAGGGAAAGGTTTTATTGATTTCCCTATGTATAGTTCATCCTGATTGAACAATTATATGCTAGATGTGTAAGAAAACTTCATATAGACTGTTACATGAAGTAAGTCATGAATGAGGGAACACATAATTTAAGGAAATCCTGTGAAACCTTTGAAACAATCACCTACTAAATGCTTTAGTCGGGAAATAAATTCAGTTTTATAGTACATGTATTTACATATATTTGGCTTAATAAAAGTGAAGTTCACCTCTAAAAGTAAGCAACATACTTCATTACCAGAAATTTATTCTTTAAATGTTTACCAACACAATCACTATGAAATGAGAACATGGAGTAAAGTTTGAAGACTTGTAATTTTTGAAATTCACATACTGGTAGAATGAGGACTAGAATCCAGATCTTCTGACTCTCAATCCAATACTTTTTTCATTACACCAGAAAACAGTTTTCTCAAAATGTATTTCAGTAAAGCCACCTGCCTTGATGTTACATTTCTGGCTATTCCTGTGCAATGATCGTAGGCTAGGAAAATTTTAAACATACTTCTTAAGTGTAGGAAAAGACAGGTATTGATTTTCTTTCCATTTTTCTCAAGCCAAGTTTCTTTCAAAATTAAAATTTTGACAGCCTATTTAGGAAAAGTTTTTAACCCTGAACTTTGTATGTCCCCAAACAATAAGGGATTCTTTTCTTCTTCTTCTTTTTTTTTTTTTTTTTGAGACAGAATCTTACTATGTTGCCCTTGGTAGAGTGCTGTGGTGTCATAGCTCCTAGCAACCTCAAAGTTTGGGCTCAGGCTATTCTCTTGCCTCAAGTCCCAAATAGCTGGGACTACAGGTGCCTACCACAATGCCCGGCTATTTTTTGTTGTAATTGTCATTGTTGTTTAGCAGGCCCAGGCTAGATTCGAACTCACCAGCCCTGGTGTATGTGGCTGGTGCCCTAACCACTGACCTACAGGTGCCAAGCCAGATTCTTATATATATCTAGCCCAGTGCCCATTCTGAAATGCTAGTTTTCTGATTACAAAATCCTTTATGACATAGTAGAGCTGGCTTAAAATTATTCCTTTTTTCATGTTTAATTCCTTTACACACGTCTGTGTTCTTATAATAAAAATCACACTTAGGAGTAAAAATATTTTAAAACAATAATTTGGAGAAAGTAGTTTTATTTCTAGATGACTGGTGTTAATGTGATAGCATTAAGTGGGACCAGAGAACTCATTTGTTTCATAACTTTCATTTTAGGTTATTAGGAAATTTCAATGAAGGATTTTGTTATGATTTTCTTGGTAATACAGGAAACATGCATTGTATAGATCATACATTGTGACAGTTTTTGTTACTGAATATTAGTTTTTATGAAAGCAGTATATTGTTTGTGTGTCCAGAAAATGCTCCAAAAAGGCATGGGTTAATTCCTAAAAAACTTAAGGCTGTGCCACCTCCAGCTCATAAGAAAGCCCCCTGAGATTTACCTATGTAGTACTATTTGTTGTAGAAAGAATTGCCTGTAAGTATCAAAAACTCGTGACATGGCAGGCAGGGTCCCCCATGGCAGTGTGCAGGAGCCCCGTGTTTGTTGAGAAGGTGCTGCAGAAACTATTTCCTAGCATTCCACGTGGCCAAGAAAAGAGGAGCTCAAGGCCCCAACTGTCAGCAATCCACCCAGAATGTGATCTGTGAGAGTATGAGAGTTGAGCGTGTCCAGCCCCTGACAGACGGTGACACTAAGGTCCAGTCTGAGAGGCGGCTCTAAACGAATCTGCCTCCAGAGGGGTATGCTCTGTGTGCCAGAGCACACCACAGCCAGCATCCTGAGAACGTTTCCGGTGGTGAGAGCTCAGAATCAGGAACTTCATGATCAACCAAAGAGAAGAAGAATTAGAAAGTGTAAATTAAAGAATCCCAAGAGTATTTATGTGGAACAAACACAGTTAGAGAAACAGCAGTGTCTTTTATGAGAAAAAGTATGGCTACAGCACACAGATGGCCCCACAATAAGTAAAAATAAAAAAAGGAAAGTGAAAAAGAAACAGCAGATTAAAAGGAAGAAAGCAGCCGGCTTAGCAGTGAAGGCCTCTGGCGTCAGTTTTATGTACCAGCCGGAGAAGAGCAGCAGTGACCGGGAAGGAGCAGGAGACGTGGAAGGCCAGGTCGCCCCAGAGGCCCAGGACTTTCCCACCATGGATGCCAGGGAGCCGGACTCCACTGGGGCCAGCGAGGAGGACGCCACAGACGCCAGTGAGGAAGATGTCAGAATTACCTGTGAAAAGACAGTATCCTAAATTTTTGGAAGTCCACATAGAAATTTATTTTTATGATAGTATCTCCAAAGATCCAGATTCAGCTGTCTGTATGGAAACCACCTGGAGTCCCGCCGTCTGCCTCCCTCCCTTGTATGTGTTCATTCTTGATCACATGAAAACACTGCTACTTTTGCAAGACATTGAAAGATTGAGGAGAGCCCTGGAAGTATTCCCAGAACATTGCATGATGCCTCCTGACCATGCCAGAGTAATCTCAGCCTACTTTTAATTGCTGGATCACAAATATCCTTTGTGAGAGCAACAGTGAACAGAATCAGAATATCTCTTTAAGAAGACCTAATATTTAACAAGAAAATGTGAAAGACACATATGAGTTGGACTGAGAGTTAATCCTTATTACAAAAAAGATTAAATTCCCAATATTTTCTTCATGATCCATATCCTGTGAACTTTGAAGACATTTCTTCCATATTTATGTTTGTATGTAATTGTTAGATGTCATCTATATTTTTATAAAATTTTAAATCCCTAAAAAAATAAAAAAAACCTAGTGAAATGCTGGTAGTATGACATAAACTTCTCATTGTTCCTCACTGAGATAGGTTTGTTTATCTGTGTTATTGACAAGTTATTTAATTTTCTTGAAGAATTAACATAATTTCATGTTATGCAGAAGCATCTTGGTTAGCAAGTAAAAGTAAACTTATGTACCCGAAAATCTAAATGGATATCTAATAAATTAATTGGATAATTAAAAAAAAAGAAGAAATACCTTACATACATTAAAAACCTTAAAACATCACAAAATCATATTCATACTAACTTTATTGCATAGGATATTTTACAGTTCCTGTGATTTTTGTTCCCATTGATAGGCCAAAAGATTATTAACACTGAAATTTATGAGTTATCCTGACAAAGATTAGCAAAAGATACTGCATACTGTTAGGTAAAAGATTATTGGGCTCGGCGCCTGTGGCTCAAGTGGCTAAGGCATCAGCCACATACACTTAAGGTGGCAGGTTCGAATCCAACCCCGCCAAATAACAATGACGGCTGCAGCCAAAAAAAAAAAAATAGCTGGGCATTGTGGCGGGCACCTGTGGTCCCAGCTACTTGGGAGG
>CAUYQV010001246.1:0-13548 GCA_963574575.1 Galagoides demidoff
CAAGCAAGTCTCCTGCCTCCGCCTCCCAAGTAGCTGGGACCACAGGCGCCCGCCACAACACCCGGCCATTTTTTGGTTGCAGCCATCCTTGTTGTTTTGGCAGGCCCGGGCTGGGGATTCGAACCCGCCACCTTAGGTGTATGTGGCTGGTACCTTATCTGATTGAGCCACAGGTGCCGAGCCGACACTGTCTTATATTTATTTTTTCTCAAGAAGACACACTAGGGCATATTTTCAGGGAATGTCTTATTTTTATTAAGTATAATACAATAATCTACATTTATTCAAATACAGTTAAGTCATCTTCTTCTGGAACCTGACAGGGGGAGCCGACCTTGTTGCTGGGGCTGGCGCTAGTGATACGTGAACTCCTTTCCCCTAGCTGTTCACACGTGCGCAATAGGATGCCTGCAACTGCGGTTACCACATGCGCACCAGTGCAAGAGCCAACGGCTCGGCTCTGAGAAAGGAGCTGTGGCAGATAAAAGGTATTCCAGTCTTACGGCTCTGCACTGAAATGCAGGGCGTGGCTGTGCAGATACATGTACAGATCGGCAGATCTGCACAGCCACGTCCATCACTAGGTCTTAATATGGGGTCGGGATTATATTTAACAAATGCATAGAAATCCTGCTAGGGCTTATTTTTGGGTAGGTCTTATTTTCGGGGAAACACAGTAAGTGAGCAAAGGAAGCCAACTAATTGCTCCACACCACAGTCCAGAGCAGAGCTCAAAGCTCAAGATACTCTGTCTGATGAGGCTGGGTGGGGCAGCTCACACCTGTGACCCCAGCACTGTGGGAGGGAACTCAGCATTTCAAGACCAGCCTGAGCAAGAGTGAGACTGTCTCTGCTAAAAATAGAAAAAAAAAAGGGGGGCATGGTAGCGCACACCTGTAGTCCCAGCTACTCAGGAGGCTGAGGCAAGAGTATCACTTGAAGCTCAGTTTGAAGTTGCTGTGAGCTAGGCTGATGCCATAACACTTTAGCCCAGGCAGACTGAGACTGTCAAAAACAAAACCCCCTTCCTCCCCACCCCCTAGCCCCCCTCTCCCCTATGAATCCCCAGCGTTGTGCTGCTCACTGAACATGAGGGGCTGCCTTCTAGAATCTGATGGGATTTCTATTACAGATCCACCTTCAGATAAGACACATCCCCAAGTCTGTAAAGTGACTTCCTACTTCACGCCAATCCTCTTCATCTCACTTCTATAAAAATCCTGAGTAAGAGTCCTGATCATTAATCTTTTTGTGCAGATGTCTTTGAACATTCAAGAAAGGGTCCAGGTGTCCATTAGGTTTAGTGCTTGGGACTCTGTGTGTTGCAGTAACTAAGTAACAGATAAGATGCTTAACTTAGCATGTCCTACATCGGCACATTTAAAAAAAGAACTGTCTCACCCTGCTTGGCAGAACGTCGCTGACTGTCCCACCCGTCTGGCTCCTGTACATCTTGGCTGCCTACCCACTGCTTACAAGGCCTCTTCTGTCTCAGCGGTTCCAATAGCCTTGGCCTCCACTACTGCAGGGCAGCTGGACACTCATCATGTCTCCAACAACTGGTACCTGCACAAAGGCTGGACCTGAACTAGTCGTTTGAATTATCCAGTACCTTTTCATTCTGTTAAGACAGGGTCTAGCTCTGTCACCTGGGCTGAGTACAGTGGCGTCATCACAGCTCACAGCAACTGCAAACTTCTGGGTTTCAGTGATCCTCCTGCCTCGGCCTCCCACATAGCTGGGACTACAGGGGCCTACCACAAGGCCCAGCTAAGTTTTCTATTTTATGTAGAAATGTGACTCTCACTCTTGCTCAGGCTGGTTTCAAATTACAGGCATGAGGCACCACACCTGGCCTATCCATATCTTAAACCTACCTACAACTGCTATGCCTTGAATACTGTTCACCTTTGTTTATAAAGATACAACTCATAAGTGATGTGTTAGATACAGCTTCAGAATCACAACCGTAGCATTCAGGCAACCGTGATGGGAACAACAGAACCTGTTTTTAGGAAAACATTTCTATCAGGGCAAAAACTGTGGTGTAAGCCACACATGGGACTCTAATTCTAGTTTCACCACCTGATTTTTACCTCTGTGCCTTAGTTTCACCATCTATAAAATGGGGTTGTTGTTCAGCGGTTTTACGAGTAGCAGGCAACCAGACACAGCTCTCCCTCTGGTCTGGGAGGCTGGAAGGCGCTGAGCTGCTCAAGCAGCACATGGGCTGCACGCACAGAAGCTCAGCTCACTTTGGCTTTCACCTGAAAAGCCAACCAGTGGACGGTCATTAAACACTTCAGTCACTGCTTTGGCGCCTACTCAGTGGGTTCCTAAAAGGACAAGTTAGGGTGTCTGTGGAAGAGAAAATGGGTCTAGACTGGTCAACAAGGGGCTGGATGTGTGGGCAAAGTCAGAAAGTGGGGCAGGGCAGCGGGGCCAGGCAGGCAATGTCCCTGGGCTCTGTACCCACAGGTGACCTGGTTACCAAGAGCAGTAGAGCCTAGAAGCTCAAGGGCGAAACTGCCACCAGGATACCCTGCTGGTAAAGGAGCGTGGATGGGGGGCTGCTCCCCGCTCAGATGCCTCTGTGAATGCAGGTCATGTGCAAAGAAATGGATCGGGCCCCTTTTTTCCCCTTTCTTTATAGCGACCAATTTGTAATTAATTAGACTCTGGACTTGCTCAGGGGCCCAGAACTGTGCCTAAGGAAAAAAATACACGAAAAACCCGTGAAACCGTCAAAATACATTAAAAAGAAAAAACGTTTTCTGGTATAATACACAAAAGCAAACAAGTTTATCTTAAAAAATATCAAGTGTCACATCCATAGCCAATTCCGAACTGTAATTACTTCTTAAAGCAACACTTGTCTTTGTTTACAGACGCAGCGCAGGTTGGGTGACCAACCCCCCCACAGATGCTGGCAGCTCCTAACACAGACGAGTGCATGTCTCAAATCACATTCTAGGCAGTTTAACTTAAAATGCATAGACAATTACATACATTAAATTTGTCATTACTGTCAATGAAAATAATCACAATTTCAAGAACAAAATTACAAACAGTCTTTACAGAGCACACATAACGACTCAAGTTTACTTAATGGCAACAACTCAGAATCTGTTAACCAGGGACAGGCAGACCAAGTGCCGAGGAGACAGCCTGGTACTCTGTGCGTGAGAAGAGCTGCACTGATCAGCGTGACCAGCTGGGAAACATTAATTTCTTAGTTAATAAAAAAGGTAAACCACATGTTGTCCTCTGAAATGACCAGAGGCTGGTTCTGTAGTGACTCCTGCCGGCCCAGCTCTGGGAGCCCCGTGGGGACAGGATTCTCTGGCACCCGGCAGAGCACCTGGGCCAGGTGCTGACTTGTCCACTCGGTGGAGCTTCCCATGTATTCTGTAGTCAGAAGCTTGCATGGCATTTTAAAAGTACTTATTATTTTATTGGCAAGTTTCGTTTTACTTGGCAGAATTCTGAAACTAAAAAGAATAGTGTCTGTCTTTAATATTAAATATTGCTTTACTAAGATTAACCTTCCCTGCAAGCCATCTGCCACTTTCCATGCATAGTACAACCTATCAGTGGGACTCATCTGAATTTAGGCTTATTATTTTCCAAGATGTTAATACCTGAAGGGCTGTGCTCAAGTTTAACTTCTTGGGTTCACACCTAGTAACCCTGGCAGCGCCCAAAGCCAGCCCTAAATCACTGTCAGGAGGGAAAGGCTGGTGCTTACTGTTTAGAAGTGAAGGAAAATGAGCACTGAACTAGAAGTCTTTTAATGAAAACTCTGTAGCTACTTTCATATACACAAGATTTCAACTGCTGTAAATTTTAGTACAAGAGGCAGCACTAACTACCTGTGAGGTAATACATTACAGGCAGTGACCTCTTCTGGAAAATATTCCCATACTGCACTGCAGTGGTGACTGACTGAGACCAAACACTCACTCCTGTGCTTCTCTGCCCTCCGACACCTCTGCTGAAGACAATCAGCAAATAGACAAAGAAGAAGAGTTCTTGGGTAACTAAAAATGTATTGTCTACTCCTGAATAATCAATATATTACTAAATACAAAACAGGGCCGTGGAGTCAGAGCTGTTACAGTGTCTTCAGAAGTGCGAGGCGGCGAGGAGGCAGTCGGGACAGACCAGCCGAGGCATCTGGAACTTTCACGTGACCTTAGAGGGCTGTGTGTGAATGGGGACCAAACGTCTAGATTTTAATTTTTCATCACCATTTCTGGGTTTAACGTTTCAAAACCTAAGATTTCCACCCCAGAAACATTATTCTTGAACACATCTCAACTATCTCCATTAAATTTATTTAAAATGTTTTGCTCTGAAGCCCAAATGTCAGCATCCCGTAATTTGTAATCCCTTCAGACCAAAAACATTTGCTCAGCTGGGTGCCCGCAGCCCAGTGGTTAGGGCATTGGCCCCGTGCTACCAGGGCTGGTAGGTTTAAACCCGGCCCAGGCCTGCTAAACAGACAAACAAACAGCCGGGTGTTGTGGCAGGCACCTGTAGTCCCAGCTACCAGGGAGGCTGAGGCAAGAGAATTGCTTAAGCCCAAGAAGTTGAGGTTGCTCTGAGCTATGAGACCATAGCACTCTACTGAGGGTGACAAACTGAGACTCTGTCTCAATAAAAAGAACAAAACAAAAACATCTGCTAACTAGCAGCCTTTTCCACACATCAGTGTCAGCCTAACATGACTTGTCTTGAAAGCCAACATTATTTCCTTGTGAAGAGGCAAAAGGATCTTCCTGGAAGCTCCCCTCATTCTTCCACTGAAACTTCTGCCTTTTTTAATTCCACATTGAACTTAAAAGTATTTTTGGCTCAAAGTGCTCACAAAAATTGAGGACCCCTCCCCAACTGGAGAAATGATGCTTTTCAAAAATAACAAGAATATAAAGGCAAATTGTATTATCCCTTTAATTTTCATTCTTACATTAAAAAAAAAATCGTCCCAAATCCCAGCCATAGAGTCACTGAAAGCCCAGAGTTAGCCTGTCAGTGTTGCTCAGGCAGGCCGGGCACTGGCAGTCACACTTACTGGAGCAGTGAGTCCTCCAAGCCTGGTGTTCATGGCCCTTGAAATCCTTTACTGACAGTCTCTCCTACAATCAATGGACTCCATAATCACAGATTCCCAAACTTGCTACCTCTTTTTCTTTGAGTTAAACTATATCCTCTCTAGTATTACATTAACTATTTCATCTAAAGCCAGAGTTGTCAACTTATCCCAACATAGGACAGAGGTATCTTTGTGGCCATCTTGCTTCTCTATCAGTTAATGGCAATTTGATGATGACTGATAATTTAAGCCTTAATACCAAAGGGTGCTGCCTTTTAGACTGGAGGCCACTTTGACAAGAGAGCCCAAGAGTACTACAGATAGCCATCACCTGTTTCATAAAGAAGTTAAAGAAAATAAGACTACTTTTACTACTATGTAAGCACTAACGACACGGAACGTCCCTCTCAAAGACGACCGTCTAGCTTCCTTGAAAAGAGGTAGCTATCAAACCATTAAACTGGCAGCATTTGGCATTCTTAACATTTTAATTATAGCAGAAACAAACCATTAAACATTTTTAAGCAGAAAAGGAGCTCCAGCATAAATCTATCTTGTGTTGGTCTGAGAAATTCACAATGCATTTTAGAAACTCAATGAATACATTCAAAATCTCAAAATGTTACGTGATAAGTAACAAGGTCAGGTCCATCCCAAATCTAAGACTCTGACTTAAAAATAAGGTGCCAAAAAGCTGCACCAGGGCTGTTTTGGTGGTTAAGAGCTATGTAAACAACACAGTCAACTACTTTAAACTCAGTTGCAGAGATCTATAGTTTAGTATTATTTTCGGTGTGAGAGCTAGCGGGCAGTTTTTCCACAGATGGCACGTAACACCACACATCTACCTGTCCACAAATACAGAACCGAACTGTTAGCTGTAAGCATGTCACAGACAGATCCAGGAGACAAGGGCAGAGCTTAACCAGACTCTGACAGATACACACTGTGACTCACACTTGCACGAAGAGAACAGTCGTGTCTGGCGACTGCAGGCTCTCTAAACATAACCTGGTCTATCTTTTTATGACAGACCCACAGAGTGTGCCAGTTTTCCATCTCAGGCAGGAGTCAGAGACGTGCTCTCTCTAAAGAACCAGGAGGTGGGGATCTGATCTGGGCAGAAGAGCTGCCTTAGGTTTTGTGGGAATGAAAACCCTTGCTGCGATAAAGCAATTCCTAGAGTTTATCTAGTCTGAGGTTCAGAACAAAGGAAAGAAATGATTTTCTTCCTTGAGCTCTTCTCAAAGCAACATGTGCATCTTACAATCCAGTCTAAAGCAATACAGTGAGATCATCAATTCTCTAAGAATATAATTTAACATACATGTTGGGTTGGATTAAAAAGTCAAAAGTTAGTTTCCATAAATGGCAGATTTTGGTACTGTATGACCCATATGGCTAAAAATAAAACCACGAAGTTTTTACCAAAAGATCAACACTAGCTGGCTTTGAACTTAACATCTGACAACAATTACTGACAGTTTTAAAATGTATATCCAAAATAAAACCTACTAAAGAGAACCAGGTTTATTTATCTATAGAAAAGCAGCTCAAAATGGTGAGGCATCATTTGTTCAGATTATAATGTGATTATTTTCAAAGTTTATTTAGAGGGGAAAGTGATTATAGAAAAATACTTGAAATAATTTGCCAATGGAGCTACAGAACCTAACACGTAATCTTAGATTTTTAAGTGTAGTTTCAGAACTTAAATTTGTATCAAAGAGCTATTCAGTATACTCAATCACTTTAACTTCTCATGAAAACCAAATAAAAAAATCACATCTGAATGATTAACTTCCGTGTTTTCAGCTGACTGTACCCATCTGGTGCACACATCCAAGGACAAGAGGCAGCTGTCTTCTCTGCGAGGTGCCAGTGCTGTCCCTCCCTGAGCGCCCGCGGAGACAGGGAGACCAGCAGTCTTTCACGTGTACATACACGTACTTCAAAAAGCAAAGCATCATCTCTTCGTCCATTCTTAACTTAATGGTAAGACTGCAACAAAAAAAGAAAAAGTCAACTTCTAGATTTTGTAAGAGGAGTTTATTAACTCCTTGCTATGGCTTAAAATAAATTTATTGCTTAATAAATCCAAACAGCGAGTCACCTCATTTAGTTATGTTGGCACACTTAGCAGAGAAAACATTTTCTGAGACTATACATAACAAGAAGTATTGTGGTATGTATATAAAATGTATGTATATAAAATGAGTAAATTTTATACATACATACATAACAAGTTCGAATTGTATACACCAATGCAGCAGAAGTTTGGGGGGCACTTTATAGCCCAGGTGGATGTCTGATTAATCTAAGCGGAGGTCTGATTACTTTGTGTGTTAAGAGGTAGCACGTTTTTCTTTCCTAAGGAAAGCCCTGACTGGGGTCTAGATGCTCCGCTGACTTGCTTGATAGAGAACTGGGCTACTTTTCTACTCAACTCATGGCCAAGACATCAACTAAGACGTCTCCCCTGCTCCAGCCTGGCTGACAGGAGTCACCAGGCATCAGACGTAAGTGACAGGAGAGAACAGCTTGAGTTCAGTAATTGCCTGAAGGACAAGCAATGTTATATACTCTGCCTTGGATTCTCTGAAAATCTACCTTTGTAATAAGCCTGCTGGGCAGAGAGTATTTTATTGAACTGTGCTTTGGATGATTATAAAACAATACTTAGAGTCTTGGCGCCTATGGCTCAAGTGGCTAAGGCGCCAGCCACATACACCTAAGGTGGTGGGTTCGAATCCAGCCTGGGCCCGCCAAACAACAACGATGGCTGCAACCAAAAAATAGCCAGGTGTTGTGGCCGGCGCTTGTGGTCCCAGCTACTTGGGAGGCGGAGGCAGAGGCAGGAGAGTCGCTTGAGCCCAGGAGTTGGAGGTTGCTGTGAGCTGTGATGTCATAGCACTCTATCCAGGGGGATAGCTTGAGGCTCTATCTCAAAAAAACCCCCCAAACCAAAAAAAACACAATACTTAGAAATATAAAAAAAAAACTAACCTGGCTTGGTGCCTGTAGCTCAGTGAGTAGGGGGCACTGGCCACATACACCAAAGCAGGCAGGTTTGAGCCTGGCCTGGGCCTGCTAAACAACGACAACTGCAACCAAAAAGTAGCAGGCGTTGTGGCGGGCTCCTGTAGTCCCAGCTACTTGGGAGGCTGAGGCAAGAGAATCGCTTAAGCCCAGGAGTTGGAGGTTGCTGTGAGCTGTGATGCCACAGCTCTCTACCAAGGGTGACATAGTGAGACTCTGTCACAAACAAACAAAAAACAACTAACCAACCTACCCACCCAGCCCAGTGAGATGCACCTCCGAGTCACAGCTCTCTACCAAGGGAGACATAGTGAGACTCTGTCACAAACAAACAAAAAACAACTAACCAACCTACCCACCCAGCCCAGTGAGGTGCACCTCAGAGTTTACCCTTAAGGATGCTACTGAAGACATTGTTCACTACATTACAAAGTCTGTGGGGACCCGGGGAGAATTCTTCTTTTTATTTCTAGTACAGGACTACTGAACTTGTGCTCTCATCCTTTTAAATGCTTTACCTGAGGTTTTGAAATTTACTCATTTTATATACATACATTCTCTTAAAAAGGTTTTAAAAGCTTTCTAATTTTTCATCCAAAACTGAGGAGAAACCATCTTTTGGTTGTGCTGACGTGATCAGTCCACGTTAAATACCAAAATGAACACTCACGTGGGGGCCACCAGGCATCGGCGGAGCACCAGAAGGTCCTGAAGGCACTTGGAAAGGGTTGCTGGGAGCTGGATAGAGTCCTGGTGTGGGATATGACCCTGCAGGGGCAGGATATGGTGCTGGTGGTCCCCAGGCTCCTGGTGGAACAGTGCCCCATGGAACAGGAGGTGCTGCCCCTGGGGCTTGGGGAGGAGGAGTGGGATATGGCCCTGGAGATGGATATGGCATATTAGGGGCAGGGTATTGCCCTCCCATTCCTGGTGCCCAAGGTCCAGAAGACATGGATCCCCATGGACCTAAAGGACCAGCTGCAGCTGGATCTGTGGGTGCACCGTATGGTCTAGGTAGCTCTGGGAAGGGCATATTTGGTGTAGGGTATGGACCTGTGGGACCTGGCACAGCTGGGGCTGGGTAAGGACCACCAGGAGGGGGGCATGATGGTCCCGAAGGAGGAAAGGGTGCTGGGGGTCCTGGAGGCGGTCCGGTGGGAGGCACAGAGGGATACATTCCTGTTGGTGCTGGTCCGAAAGGCACAGTGGAGGGTGCTGCACTTGGTGGGGGTCCGGCTGGCACAGAAGGTGGAGCACTGGGGCTGTTCCAGGGGTTGGGACCCGGCCAGCCTTGGGGAGGTTGGCCAGGCTTGGTGTTGCTCACGGCGGGCGTCTTGGCAGGGGAGTGTTCAGGCAGCGCGTCTGCCAACTGCAACACAGAGCAGACCATCTCACCTCGGACAGTCACATCACATAACCCGAACCCCAGACAGCAGTGATTTTCAACCTGTCTGCCGTGGGAGGGGCTCAGATATGCCTCCAAAATTTTTTAAGATCATACATTTTTTTCGAAAGAACTTCAAAGCACAGTAAGTGTATTCCTTTTTTTTTTTTTTAAATCAACATAATTTAAATGTGCCATGGAAGTTTAACTACAGGTTCAAGTGGCTGTGAGACAAAAAAGGTTGGGGAACGCTGCCCGAGAGAGCAGCCAGCTGCAGGGCCAGGGGCGGAAGCCTCAACACCTCCAAAAGCCAAGCTGTTCATTTTAAAAGCAATTCATTTGATGTAACATTTGAGCTGTTCCTTGAATATCAACTTTACAGGACAAACTCCTCAGAAAACTAATTTTTCTAAACACAACTCATTATACCAAGCCCTACTCTGTGTGGCACTAATCCAAGAGGACGGTGATTAGAGCACAGAACTGAGGCAGGGCCTGGGCTCCAATCCCGCTTCACCTCAGATGAGTCACACAGTGTAGCTTCAGTTTCCTCATTGTCAAAAACAGCTTGAGGGTTAACGTGGCTGAACTGAGATGTGCGGGCAGTGCCCTTGGAGCGCTGGGCACGTGGAAGCTCTCAGTGGTGGCTGTTACTGACGTTCTCAGGGTTAGAAAGAACAGTGTAAGCAACACCTTACACTTTTTGTTTAAGGATTCACAAATACTACAGGGTACGTTTCAAACATGCTGCTATCTCAGTAAACTAAGACAAACCGCCTGTCAAAATCACCTCCCTTAAGACTCACAAAAAGCATCTCCTCTAAGTTAAAAGACAGTTAAGAACATGTTTTTCTTAAGAGCCAAAAAACTTATCAAAGATAAAGTCAATCAACTTACCGAAAATTCCTCAGACATTTTCCTAAAAAAAAAAAAAAAAAAGAAAAAACCTTCAAAATCAATGTTCATTATTTCTCAGGAACTCTCTATGCTTATTTTTACTAAATGGAAGCTTATCAATTATCACATTCTTTACACAGGATAATTTTCCATGATAGTTAATGCAGCTCTGTCAACTTCAGCCCTCACAGACGTGACCCACAGTTCAGTGCACACTGTCCCTGCCGCCGCAGACGCTGGGCTCATCTTTGTTCATGTGTAGGAGTCTATCACTAGGACAAAGGACCAGAAATGGAACTCACAGAGCCAACAATTCATCTCACCGCCAACTGAGAAGTCCAGGCCTAAGTCCTCTTTTACCACTGAATAGTATGAAGTTTATAAAGTGTTTCTCATCATGACAGATTAAAACTGGTGGCTCAGCGCCTGTGGCTCAAGCGGCTAAGGCGCCAGCCACATACACCTGAGCTGGCGAGTTCGAATCCAGCCTAGGCTGCCAAACAACAACGACTGCAACCAAAAATTAGCCCCGTGTTGTGGCAGGTGCCTGTGGTCCCAGCTACTTGGGAGGCTGAGGCAGGAGAATCACTTGAGCCCAGGAGTTGGAGGTTGCTGTGAGCTGTGATGCTACAGCACTCTACCCAGGGGGACAGCTTGAGGCTCTGTCTCAAAAAAAAAAAAAAAAAACAACCAAAAACTGGCATATTTTTGTTTAAACATTACTTTAAATCAAAGAAAGGTACATCACCTTTTAAAATGTAATACTCCATTCAATGAAATGCGCGGATCCTCAGTGTTGAGGTGAACAAATTCTGGCAATTGCACACGCTCCTGTGACTAATCCAGACAAGTCACAGACACTCCTGACACCCCAAGTAATCACGTCTAAGATTCTGCTTGTTCTTTAACTTCGTATCAACAGAATGAGACAGTAGGTGTCTTTCTGCTTCTGATCCTTCTACTACTTAGCAGGCCATTTGTTTTTCCTCAGCTTTGTTAAGACACTGAGGAAATTGGCTGTCATATATGAGATAAAATTTTTGCCTTTCTTTCTCTTTTTTTGAGACAAAATCTCACTTTGTCGCCCCTGGTAAAGTGCCATGCTGTCACAGATGACAGAAACTTTAAACTCTTGGGCTTACGTGATTCTCTTACCTTAGCTTCCCAAATAGCTGGGACTATAGCTGCCTCCCCAACAACGCCTGGTATTTTTAGAGACAGGGTAACACTGGCTCAGATTGGTCTCTCGAACCTGTGAGCGCAGGCAATCCACCTGCCTCAGCCTCCCAGAGTGCTAGGATTACAGGCGTGAGCCACTGAACCCGGCCTTGCCTTGCTTTCTCACTGTATTTTTATAGTTTAACTTGTTTAAAACTCTTTCAATTATTCCAAACAGTAATTACCAAATAATCTGTTTTCTCAACTAGTTAGGCAAGCTGCCTTCATCACCTCCTACTGTTACTTTCAACAACTGGCATTTACTGAACCTTTCTCATGAAACTGGCAGTGGACACCTCACTTAGCAGCTCCAGAGCGCTTTGATGCAAACTCGTGCACTGCAGCCTTCCAGACATGAGGTTCCTTGTGTAAGGCCCCAGAGTGAGTGACAAGCAGAGGAGGGGCTCAAACCCAGCAAGGCCTCTGCCCCTCCCACGGGCACTGTGGGTTCTACTTTTTCTTACTGATTCATGCTCTACAGTTCCAATTTAATTACAGTATTTTAAAATAAATTTTAATGTGAGTCATGCTGCTATTACTGTAGGTTTTTTCAGAGTCTCTGAATATGCTCCTTTTGATTTTTTCCAGATCTTTTTGTAAAAAAAAATATCAGTTGGGCTTTGGTTGGAAATGCATTTAATGTAAAATTAGAAATTAATCTAGGGGTCCAATCTTTTCATTCAAGAATGAAGCCTGGTTGTCCCTTTATATATCCTAAGGGAGACTGAGTCCAGGAGCCTTAGACAGCGTGTCTGACGTGGACGCCCAGGACTTGCTGCGGCTCTGGGCACCTCCCACGCACCTTCATCACCTCTAGGTTATCTGTAACACCTTAAACAATGTAAATGCCACACACAGGTTTCAATGCATCATTTTTCGCTTATATTTTTATTATCTGTGGAGTAATACACAAATATTCCACATTTGAATACTTGTTCCATCATTTTCAGCAGCGATGGACATAATGGCCTTCTCAGCTCCCAAACTCTCCTTCAGTCTTCCCGATCGGGTCTCCTACACATTTCTTCCAAGAGACACTTCAGACTGTTTACACACAACACAGGCCCTTTCCTCCTCTTGCACTTTCTGACAGCTCCTATGTGGAGCGTGCACGGGTCATCCGCACGTGTTCCTGCCAGTCTCCCCAGCCCCACGCTGTGCACCTGTCTCCCCGTCACAGTCTGACTGAGTGGGGGTGAGGGTGTGCCTTCATGCTGGTGTCCTGGCCAGGGCTGGGACCTGCCTTGTGCCCCAGGAGAGGCTCTGGCTGCCAGATATCTTGAACTGGAGTGAGTAAATAATTATTTTGTTTTAGTAAACTTTTATTTCCTTATGTTTTAGAGACAGGGTCTGGCTCTGTGGAGTACAAAGGTACAGTCACCTCTCCCTGCAGCCTGGCAATCCTGCCCAAGCCTCCAGAGGAGGTGGGTCCATAGCTACACACCACCACATGGGGCTAATTTTAAAATATGTTTTGTTAAGATGGGGGGTCTTGCTATATTGCCCAGACTATTCTTGAACTCCTGGCCTTAGCGATTCCACCCCACCCCCAGCCTTCCAAAGCACTGGGATTACAGGCACGAGCCACTGCTTTTGGCTATTAGTCCTCCCTAAATGTCTGTCTAGCTCACATTTATTTTATTTTTTAATAGGTCACTTAAAGGACCATATCACATTTATTTTAATGTTTAAAACTGAAAGTGTTGGCTCAGCGCCTGTGGCTCAAGTGGCTAAGGCACCAGCCACATATACCTAAGGTGGCGGGTTTGAATCTAGCCCGGGCCCACCAAACAACAATGATGGCTGCAACCAAAAAATGGCCGGGCGTTGTGGCGGGTGCCTGTGGTCCCAGCTGCTTGGGAGGCGGAGGCAGGAGACTCCCTTGAGCCCAGAGTTGGAGGTTGCTGTGAGCTGT